>PVKB01002292.1:39499-119499 GCA_004027205.1 Ctenodactylus gundi
TTTTTTTTTTTTTTTTTTTTTTTTTTTTGAGATAGGGGTCTTACTAAGTCACTGAGTTGCTCAGGATGTGCTCAAACTTGTAAAAACCAAAAGATTTATATAATCTGAAGAGAAACCAGAGTATAGGATGGGTTCAAATTTATGATCCTCCTGACTCAGCTCTTCAGAGTGCTGAGATTACAGCTGTACACCATTAGGCCCAGCTACCAAAACTATCTACCAGATGCTGTATTTCCCAAATTGGGTTTCTTTCTTTCTTTCTTTCTTTCTTTTTTCTTTTTTTCTTTTTTTGGAGACAGGGTCTCTCTCTATAGTCCAGGCTGGTCCTGAACTAATTATGTAGCCCAATCTGGCCTTGGACTGACAGTAATCCTCCTGCCTCAGCCTCCAAAGTGCTGGGATTACAGGCCTGTGCCATCATGCCTCACTAATGCAGTGCTGGGGAATTGAACACAGGGCCTCGTACTTGCCAGGCAAGAGCTTTAACCACTGAGCCATTCCTCTGGGCCCCTAAATTGGGTATACTCTTCAGAAAGATATTGGTATGCATGGGTGAGCACAACAGTTTGTGAGAGGTATAAAAGATGTCCTCTCATTAGAAATCCCCACGCCTGATTACACATTAAAGGTACTGAGAGTCTTGAGGTAAAGAAATCTGGTAAACATTCTTCAGCCCTTTTCCAAACTTATTTAGGAAGAAGCCAGTTTTTGGTTCTTCCATCCTTCTAACAACTTCTCTCCTTGGGCTCAATCAGGAATTCTCAATCCTCAGGGCCACAGACCTGTAATGGTCCAAGGTCTAACAAGAAACTAATCTTTGAGCAGGAGGTGATGGGCAGGGCAGTGTGCAACCTTCATCTCTGTTTATAGCTCTTCTGCATCACTCCTATTACCTCCTGAGCCTCGCTTCCTGCACATGAGAAGCAACCTTAGATTTTCACAGGAGCACAAACCCTAGTGTGAACTGTGCCATGTGAGGGAGCTACGGGCATACTCCTTATAAGAATCTAATGGCTGGGTTGAGGATATAGGTCAGTGGTTAAAACACTTGCCTGGCAAATGAAAGGCCCAAGGTTTGACTCCCCAGCACTCCATAAAACAAGCATGATGGTACACACATGTAATCCCAGCACTCGGGAGGTTGAGGCAGAAGGATGGCCTTCAGATCAAGGCCATCTGGGCGACATATTGAGTTTAGGACCAGCCTGGACTACAGAGTTGAAACCCTGTATTTAAAAAAAAAAAAAAAAAGGGAATCTAGGGGCTGGAGGGATTGCACAGTGGTTAGATTACTTGGCTGGCAAAAGCAACAGGGCTCTGCATTCGATTCCCCAGCACCACATAAAGCTAGGGGTGGTGACACATACCCGCAATCTCAGCACTTGGGAGGCTGAGGCAGGTGGATTGCCTGAGTCCAAAGCTAGCCTGGACTACACAATGAATGAATTTAGGACCAGCTACAGAGTGAGACTCTGTCTCAAAAAAAAATTTTTTTTTTTTAAAAAAGGAAGCTAATGCCTGATGATCAGAGCTGGAAGTAAGGAACTGATGTTACTGCCACCTCCCCTCCCTACCTCCGTGGAAAAATTTTCTTCCACAAAACTAATCCCTAGTGCCAAAGAGGTTGGCACTGCTGTGGGGTTAAACCACAAAAATATAAATTTCTACCTGTTTTTTTTTAAGTCTCATTCTTGTTTTTAGAGTAAAATCCTGGGGTTACAGATTATAATAGAGTGAGGATATAACATTATTGATGGTTGCTTTTCTTTTTTGTTTATTTTGTTTTTGAGATAGGGTCTCACTCTGCAGCCCAGGCTGGTTCTAAACTCACTTTGGAGACCAGGCTGGCCTTGGACTCACAGCAATCCTCCTGTGTCAGCTTCCCAAACTCTGGGATTACAGGCATGTACCACCACCATGCCTGGCTTAGGTGGTGCTGGGAAACTGAACTCAGGTATTTAGCACTTATTAGGCAAGCACTTTAATCACTAAGCCATTCCTCCACCCTCTCTTATTTTTTTTAATTTTGAGACAGAATCTTGCTAGGCAGGCTAGCCTCTAACTCATGATCATCTTACCTTAGCCTCCTCCTAAATTCTGTGATTATAGGCATATGCAATCACAACTGGCTATGGTTGCCTTTCTACAGATAGGGCCCAAGCAACCTGACGCATCAAAGAGTGTCTAAGTTAGTAAGAAAACCCAGCAGTGCCCTGTAGCACAGACCTGTAATCGCAGCACTCTGAGAAGTGGAGGTAGGAGGATCATAAGTTTGACTTAGCAACTAAATGAGACTCTGTCTCGAAATCAAAAAAATAAAAATGGGCTGGGCTATAGCTCAGTATGAAGGCCCTGGGCTCAATCTCCAGTACCACCAAAAACAACCCCACAAAACCCTCAAGTTGCTTTTTGTACTAAGATAGCTTTGGGAATAAAGATTTCAGGAAGGGGGTTAGTCCTAGTGAGTGGCAGATTGGTAGAAGGCCCAGGGAATTGCACACAATTGCTAACTCCTGTCAAGTTCTAACAGGAGATAAAGCAAGTCAAAAAACTATTCAGCTCAAGAGTACATTGTTTATTCCAGTTACACTCAGGCCAAAGGACAGCTAGGAAAGACAATTTTTAAAAGGGGGGGGGGGGGGAAGCGGAGGCTGCCTTCTCTGATTTGTGATCTCACTACCTCAGGATTCTCCTGGAACAACATCTACTACTCTTATACTCTATAATCGATTCTGAGACATCACTAGTCAGCTAAAGAGCCTGAGGCAAAGCTAGGGTCTCAAGTCAAACAAACACAAAAGGGAGGCATCTGCCCTCCTGTGAACCTGTCAGGCCCCTCATCATTTAGTGCCCTACAGTGAAAGCGCCATTTACAAGGGCATTTATATCCTGGCAAACATCATTATGTCAGACCAGTTTGGTCAGTGATCTGTACAAACAAGCTGGAGAACAGCAAATGACTCAGGGTGCAAGAAACCCAAATGTTTCTAAAATGTACAGAAATAGTTTCTTTTTCTTTTTTTTTAGACAATATATCCTGGACAGTCTGTCATTCAATGATTTGCTCCAGTGCTCAGCTCAGGCTACTAGCCAATTAAGAGCTCTAAAATTCAAACAAACAACTAGGCTGTGTTGAAAGAAGTAAGCCATTCTGACACAGTTTCAAAAACGTGGGGGGATGAAGAAAGGCCGAATTCCCTACTTACCTAATGAGACAACATTCCCATAATTCTCCTGCATAACGTCTCTGTAAAGGTCCCTCTGCGTAGGATCCAGAGGTCTCCATTCTTCCCGGGTGAGGTACATGGACATATCTTCAAAGGTCACAGGTGCCTGAAATCACACAATGCTTCCTCACTACTTGGTTATCTAAGAGGTTGGTACTGGCTTTTCTTCTTGAAATTACAGAAATGGTTAGAAATGCTGAGGAGGCAAAAGGCCTTATGTCTGTAAGGTTCAAAGAAGAAACAAAAAGATAGGATAAAAAAAAAGCGATTGCTTCATCCTGTAGCCACACTGTCCTGTCCCACTTGGGGAACCTTATCCTTCAGCCATTCCTTTTCACAACACAGTCTAGCACTTACACTGCTCCATACCTTTTTACACGATGTTCCCCTTTTCTTGGGGTATCTCTGTCAGACTACAAAAATTCTACAATTCCTTATGGTTTCACTATAGTGTCCCCACCCCTCTGCTCTGCCCCACACCTCCTTTGGATACTAGAGGGAATTAATCACTGCCATTTCTTGGTTCCCACATCACAGACTGTTGCTACAGCAAATATAGCTTTTATGACGGCGTATCCCGGTTAACCGGATGAGTCTTGTGTCTTATTTCTCTAGTATTTAGAAGCACACAGCAGGTTATTTCATACATGTTTGCTTGTGGTTCTACTGGCCCGATATGAGATCCCTGGGGGCAGAATATCGAAGCGAGTGAATTAGTAACCCCAGGGAATTTCCCAGTGGGATTGCAGAACACAGAAGCAGTAGATGCCAGACGAGATGGGTAAGCAGAGGCAAGTTCTGAGAAGCCTCCCCCAGCTTACCTGGGACCCAGCCATGAGCAGGGTGGCTGCCATCTCGGGCACAAGGGTTCACCTCCAGGGACAGCAGGGAAAGCGGCTAGCAGGCAGCGCTGAAGGAGGCGAAAAGCAGGGCGTGAGGCACGAGAGAGAGGCCCTGCCCACTCCCCAGGGCTGCAGCTCCGGCAGCAAGGCGGGCGGGGAGGGCCCCGGACCCGGGTCGGGTCACTTTCCTCCCTGACCCCCGAGCGTGACCCGCCCTTTACGTTTCCGCCACCAAGGGGGTGGAGGCAATGCCAGAATCCACTAGGACAGCCCCCAGGCTGGGTCCCTCCAGGGCTGGGGGTCAGCCCGAGGCTGTCTCGGGGAGGAGGCTCTCAGCCCAGCCCACAGAACGCCTCTGCTCTTCCACCTCAAGGCTCGGTCCTTTCCGGCAGCTACCTCAGCCAATCAGTGAGCGAAACTCGCAAAGTACTTTACCAATCAGAGGCCGAGCACTCGGCCTGCCCCCGGTAGCGTGGCCGTGCTCCTCCACGACGCCTGCGCCTGCCCAGTGGCCTGCCGGGAGTTGGAGTTCCATTCCCGCTTACAAAGGCCACTCAGGGGCCAGCGCCAAGGAGGGAAAAGAACAAAAGGGTGCAGAAAGAAGCACGTCCTTGTAGCTAGGGCGGTGTATCTCCAGCTCGCTTCTCTTGACAACCGCAACCCCATTAAGCCAGGGAGACGGGTCCTTCTTTACGGCCCTAGAAGCTTCCCTTGAGTCAGATCTTATTATTTGCGATGTCAGACTTAAATTAAGTGCTGGTCTGTGCAGAGTTCCGCTGGGATTACTTCTTACTTGACAGCTTAGGGCGAAGAGCAGAGCGGTCGCCGCCCACACCCCCGGGGAGACTCCCGAGGCCGCGCTGGAACTTTGGGCCCCGCCCACGCGCTACACCACCCAGCTGCGCCTTAGGCACTTACACCCGGGGCGCGGACTACATCTTCCAGCAGCGCCCGCGACACGCGCATTCTGCAGGCGGACTACAACTCTCGTCGGGGCATGCGTCGCCAGTTCTGCGCGCGAGTGCGGTCAGCGGCGAGGCGTGTGGTATCCCGGGTTGATCGCTGTTAACCCTGTAGGGGTATCCGATCCTGCTAAAGACAGCGATCCCGGAGAGTCGGCAGAGTTGCGCCCACTGGAGAAGCGAAACCTTGAAGGATTTCAGAAGTGGGGTTGGGGATAGGGCATTTAAGGAGAAGCCAGGCGGTCCTTCTCATTCCTGAGGGCTTGCCACTCAAAGTTCCCAAAGGCTTCTCGAAACCCCGGAGGGACACTGGACCTCTGAGGACCTGAGCCGAGCGAGTCCTCAGGATGTTAGTCATTTGTGAAGGTTGGAAGCCAAAAACCCGAACTGCGGACGAACAGACTTACCTCCTGACCTGTAAAAGATCCAGTAGATCACCAGCTCCAGGATTCCAGAGGCCTCAGATTCCCAAGCCGCAGAGTTCTCCCAGACCTCGGGTGTTCAGAAAGATTCCAGAGATCACTGGCAGATCCCGGAGATCTCAGACCCGCAGGTAGATCTCGACTCTAGACATGGAGGCAAAACCCAGAACTCGTAGGCCGATCACAAAGATCTCAGATTCCCAGCCACTCAGAAACCAAAGGCTCTCGCGGGGCGATCCCTGGGGCCATAGTAGTTGGCCAAAAACGACTGCCAGGGGCTTGGCTGCTTTCAGCTGGAGTTCCGCAGAACAGAAAGACTCCAAACCTTCCCTTTCGCAGCCAGAATGAGAGAATTACACAATGGGAGTTGAGCACCAGGCGAAGCAGGCTTTCTGCGTGGGGAAGGGCTCCGAGCTTTCTGAGCCTCGGAGAGGGAAGTGATGGAAAAAAAAATATAGCAGCTTATTAGGGACTCCCACCCTCTTCAAGTTATAAATATCCCCAGAACCTTGGCTACGTGCCCGGAAGCCCGCTGCCTGTAACTGCACAGAAGACTTCTCTGCCTAGGCTGGAAAGGGTTGTTTCTTTTGTTTTCCAGATACATACGCCCACTGAAGGGCTTGCATATTTTTTTTTAATGTGACTCCAGGCCGTGGGCTTATTAGTGAGTGTTCTGTGCCCTGTGCCCAGTTATTTCCGGTTAAGTTACTCAAGTGTCTGAAAACTGCTAGGACTCTACCCAGCCACAATGTAGCGCCTCCCACTGCTCCTCCTCTTCCCATCCCAAAGGTGAGGCAAGGAAATCTTCAGATGCCATAGAATTATACCAACTTACAGTATGTAAAATTGATCTGGCCACCAGTTAGGAATCCTGGAGTGTTCCCCAAAGACAGTCTCCTTAGCGTGGGGTTTAAGGTCACCCAGACCTGGGTTGGAATCTAGGCTGTGAATCCTTCAGAAAGTCATGTTATCTTTTCACATTCGCCTCTGTAAAATGGGAATGATTATACTTAAAAGGTTGTGAGGATTAAGCAAGCCGACTTGGCCCACTTCCCACAGGATGAGCACTCAAGGGATAGCCGTTAACATTAATCCTGCCTTGTGGTAGAGGAGGTGGCCAGAATGGCGGTGGGTATAGTCTATGAAAGTTTCAGAAAATCAGAGTGGCTCAGTAACTGGGATCAAGAATTGGGAAGGGCAACCCTACTCAAGACCCCCTTCCAGATAGCAAATTTTACCTCTCTGTCCTTTGTTTCTAATTAAAGACCTGGTTTACACCTTGTCTCCTTTAGAAAAAAAAATCTGGAATTTAAATCATCACCTTATTCTCACACGTTTTGCTGAAAACACATACAGAACTGAAGTTGGGCCAATTTGCTTGGTTTTGATGAACACTGTTGAGCAGTGGCTCTTGGGGTGTGGGGTAGGGGGTTCGCAGGAGCTGCCAGAGAGACCGGCAATTGGAGAAGGCATATTCTGAGAAATCACTGAATCAGGAATTAGTAACCAAACTCCTAAGAACTTAGAGGAAAATGATCGGTGCTGCCTTTTTTTTTTTTTTTTTTTTTTTTTTGGCCGGGTCTCCCTATGTGGTTCAGGCTGGTCCTAGACTCACTATATAGCCCAGTGGCCTTGAACTCACTCCTGCTCAGCCTCCTGAAAGCTGGGATTTAGGGCTTGGGCCACCGCGCCTAGCTAATTTATATGTGTTGCAGAGAAATTGAACCCAAGGCCTCATCCATGCTAGGCCAAACTCTTATCCAGCTCTAGAGAGCCTTGTAACTGTCAGGTTTCTATCTGCTTCAGGTGAAGTGAGGGCCCCTCGGCCCAGCAGGGCCCCCTTTCTTCCTCGATCTGATCTGGCAGATTGCTTTGTAAACTTTCTTAGGTCTTCACCCCACCCCCTTGCTCCAGTGCTTCAAGCTCTTCTTTGTCTTCTGGCTGTTTCTTTTATTCCGGAGACTGCCAGGGGCAGGATGGACTCTTCCCTCTCCAAGCCCAGCTTGGCTGCTTGCCTCCCATAAGTGCTTTTCGTCCTCACCTGCGACCCTCTGGAGGATGGGGGAGAAGCAAGGGCGTGAGTGGCTGGAAAGCAGAACAGTCCCCTGGGGCAGCAGAGAGGAGAGACAGTGGCTGAGGGGCTTCCTGCTGCGGTTTTCAGCTGGACTACAAGGGTTGGGGTCACTGGAGGAAGAGGTGGCTTTCTGCCCCATTGTTTAGGACTTTATTGTTTCTCAGGAATATTTTTTGTTTAGGGTTTTATTTATTTATTAATTTAGAGACAGGGCCTCCTTTTGTAGTCCAGGCTGGCCCGGTACTATGTGGCCCAACTCATGATAATCTTGCCTCAGCCTCCCAAGTGCTGGGATTTACAGGCGTGCACCACCATGCCTAGCTAATGTGGTGCTGGGAAGTGGACTCAGGGTCTTCAGCATGCCAGGAAAATGCTTTAATGGCTAAACTATGCTTCTAGCCCCAGTGTGTGGGTGTTTAATAACCATTTGGAAAGCCGTGTTGGGTATCATTTACCAAGGGATGAGCACCTACTGTGTACAGAGGCAGCACTGCAGCCTGTCACGGGGAAAGAAGCCAGGAGAGTCGTAGGACCAAAGATTCTGTTTAGACTTTGATGTTATCTATAAATGGGAGCTCACGTTGTATCAGGTTGACTGTCCACTGTAATCACAGACCCTCCTAGTTTACGCCCTGTGACTAGACCACTGTGCCTGAGGAGTTAGATTTTAAAAAATCTGACAGTTAACCTTGTGAGCAGCACAATGGTGTTGTAAACCTTTGGTATTGGAAACGTTAATTTATTAAGCATTAAAAGTTAAAGAGTAAAAGATTACTTTTGTAATCCTGTTTTGTCATGCCTTTATTTTCAAAGACAGAGAACATCAAAAAGCTGGAATGACTCGGGTTTCTCTTGACCCCTGCTGGGAACAGCAATGAAAACTCACCACTAGCCAGGTTTAGTGTGGTGTACACCTGTAATCCCAGCACTCAGAAGGGCTGAGGCAGGAGGATCACAAGCTCACGCCCAGCCTGTGCAACTCAGGGAGACCCTGTCTCAAGTAAACAATAAAATGTGGTTGGGAATGGAGCTCAGGATGAAGGCCCCAGTTCCAGGTTCAGTCTTGGTACTGAAAAACAAGATGGGCTTGGGCATAGCTCAGCTTAGCGGTTAAAGCACTTGTGTAGCAAGCCAGAGACCTTGTGTTCAGTTTCCCAGCACCACATAAACTGGGCATGATGACACACGCTTGTAATCCTGGCACTTGGGAGACTGAAGCAGGAAGGCTGTAAGTTCAAAGCCAGTCTAGCCACAAAGTGAGCTTAAGACCAGCCTGGACTATAGAATGAGACTTTGTCTCAAAAAAAAAAAAAAAAAAAAAAAAAAAATCACTACAGAAGGATTTGGGTGGTGGGGAGGAACATATGACTTGCAAACAGTCACTGAAGTCCAAGTGCTATCCTAAGAGGTATGCTGGTCTGTGGTCCTGCCCAGAAAGGGTAGACTCCTAGTTGAGGAGTCGGGGAAGCAGCTTCTCAGAGGAGGCGACCTATGAGCTGGCTAGTGAAGACAGAGGAGTTTTGGAGGTTGATGGGGGGGAGGAAAGCGTTCCATCTCCAAGAGGAGTGTGGGAGGGCACAGGGGCACCCAGGAATGTCAGCAGGGGCGGGTTATGGCTACAGGGGGAAGAAGCAGGGCAGAGACATCATCCTACCGCCCTGTCTGCCTCAGCTTCTGGCTGTGGATCAGTCAAGCTGGTGATAAAACGCAGACAGGAGTGACCTGGGACTGGTCTGGGGCTGGAAGAACAGAGTGGCTCTGCAGGAGGAGGGTGGAGTGACAAGGACTGGGAGCCTGACCTGATGCCTGTCTGCTGAGTTTCTCTACAGAAAGTGCAGCAGAACTCATGCTTATCTCCCCAGGACATGCCTGTAATCCAAGCTCCGGGGGCGGGGGGTGGGGGTGGGGGTTATAGGAGGATCACAAGGTCAAGGCCAGCCTGGGAAACTTAGTGCCACTCTACCTCAAAATAAAATAAAAAGGACTAGGGATGAAACTCACTGGTGGAGCACTTACCTCGCATGTGCAGGGCCCTGGGTTCCATTCTCAATACCACACACACACATGAAGAGTTTAATAATATGAACTCATAGAGGGGCTGAAAGAATAGCTCAGCAGTTAAAGGGCTTGCCTAGCCAGCTCAAGGCCCTAGGTTTGATTCTCCAGCACCACATAAACTGGGCATGATGGCAGATGACTGTAATCCCAGTACTTGAAAAGCTGAGGCAGGAGGATTGCCTTGACTTTGAGGACAGCCAAGGCTCCACTGCAAGTTCAGGACCAGCCTGGACTACAGAGGGAGACCTTGTCTCCAAAACAAGTAAGTTAATTAATTCAATTAAGGAAAAAAGAATAAACCCAGTGTGGTGGCACACACCTAATCTTAGCACTCAAGAGGCTGAGGCAGGAGGATCATAGGGAAGGATAGAGGCCAACCTGGGCTACATAGTGAGACCCTGTTTCAAAACAAGCAAGAAAACAAAACACAACACAGAACCAAAAAAGAGTATAACACCAGTGACCCAGTTCACAGAGCCAGTGTTGGTTAAGACACCGTGAAGTGCTCCTCTGCACTTGTAGTAAAGATGGAGTCATGACCACAGCTCACATTTTTTGAGTAGTGCTGTGCTGCATTCATTCTTTCTCTTTTGGGGGGCGGGGTAGAGTCTTACTAAGTTGCCCAGGCTGACCTTGAACTCACCATCCTCCTGCTCCTGCCTCCTGAGCCACTTCCATCACAGGCAGGTGTGCGCCCCGTGCCTGGCTCAAGTGCTTTCCCTGTTCTAACACATCCTCACAACGACCCTTCGCACCAGGAGTGACAATTACTACTGTCTCACGGATGTAAAACGGGACAGAGAGAAGTTGCAGGGTGTGCCCATGTTACAGGGTGTGCCCAAGATAGCCGCTAGTAACCACGGTGAGTGAGTCACAGAGACTATTGACGCTGTCCAACAAAGGACTAGAGGGATCATCTTCATGATGGCAGAATGTGATGAGGGCATGAGCTAGAATCACGGAGGGCGGTGACAAGGTCGCAGCCCTGTGGGAGCTCTGAGGCGCTGCCACCTGTGACTGGGGATCTTGGTCTTCATGGGTATGTGTCTGCAGGAGCCTTCATGAAGGGGTGAGACTTGCTGGGAAGGGTGGAAAGCCACAGGCAGTTCCAGGGTATCCAGAAGTAGGGTAGCTATGTCCGTCAGGCCGGGGCACCAGGGACAGCAGGGGTGGAAGCTGAGCCACCAAGGATAGAGTTGGGGGGCTGCTGCTTGCCTAGCAAGTGTTAAGTACCTGAGTTCGATTCCCCAGCACCACATAAGCTGGTCGTGGTGGTGCAGGCCTGTAATCCCAGCACTCGGGAGGCTGAGATAGGAGGATTGCCCTGAGTCCAAGGCCAGCCTGGACTACCAAGTGAGACCCTGTCTCAAAAACAAGCAAACAAAAAGCAAACTTGAGGCCAAGAGCAAGCAGAAGGCAGGGGGGCTTTGCAGTCAAGCCAAGGAGTTCGAATTTTGACAGCCCATAGAAAGGCATGAAGACTACCTGGGAAAAGGTGCCTAGAGCCACCTTTAGGAGTAGACGCAGCTGGGACGAGGAAGAGGAGTGGCTGAGGGGGAGCCCAGAGGAAGGGTTTGCTACAGGTCCCAGGAAAGAGGCAAGCCAAAAGGCTGGGAGAGGGGAATGGAGAGGAGGCGGGGCAAAAGAGAGGCAGTAGGACTGGAGTGGACACCGAGGGCAGGGGCTAGGGTCACAGAGCGCCCAAGGGATGAGCTAGCGAGCAGACCAAAGTCAACATAGAAGAGACAGCAGGGGGGCACAGGAAGGAGATAGAAGGTGGGGTTCAGATGACTTACACATAGAGAGAGGGCCAGCGAGACATGAGGCACAGGCCTGTAATCCCAGCTGTCTGTGAGGCTGAGGCAGGAGAGTCACAAGTTCGAACAGCATGCATGATTTAGTGAGACCCTGTCTCAAAATAAAAATTTAAAAAAAGGGCTGGAGATTTAGCTCAGTGTGAGGGCCTTGGGTCTAAACCCTAGTACAAGAAAGAAAGAAAGAAAAAGAAAGAAAGAAAGAAAGAAAGAAAGAAAGAAAGAAAGAAAGAGAAAGAAAAAAGAATGAGCAGATGAAGGCCAACATAATCTGGTAGTTTCCAATTGGGCATGGGCACATGCCTGTAATCTCAGCACTTGGAAGGCTGAGGCAGGAAGATTGACATGAGTTCTAGGACATAGTGAGTTCAGGACAAGCCTGGATTACAGTGAGATCCTGTCTCAAAAAAAAAAAAATCTGGTATTCTGGGTGAGATTACTAAGAAAGACTTCTATACCATATTTTCAGTCCCTGTAACCTTTTGAAAATATCTTCTAAATTAGTCATGGGATCTTAAGTGGATTTTGTTTTCAAAGGCTTCTGGCCAGAGCCTCCCTGTGGGACCTCCCTGCCACCACCCCAAGCACAGAAGCGTGACCTTGTCCTTTTCTTCCTGCAGGGACCCAATCTCTCCTTTCCTCGGAAGCCTTCCTGGGTGGCAGGAGTGAATGCTAACTCTCCTCATCTGAGATGAAGGTGGAGACGGGGTTAAGCTAGGCATCCCAGCCAACAGAGCAGAAATACAGCAACAGATAGGCACACAGCAGGCCGCATGCACCGAGGACTGGAGAAAGGCCAGTGCAGCTGGAGGACAGGGCGCGGCTCAGGCAGAGGCCAGCCCCGCAGGCTCCCAGACCCTGCTAACAGCGATAGGAAACACTGACGCTTTATAAATGGGGATGGTGGGGAGGGTCGGATCTGCAATTTTGAACAGCCATTCAGGCCTCTGGCAGTGAAGGGCATGACTTGGAGGGGTTCCAGGTGACACAGGGAGACCCTCGGGGAGGGTGTTGATGCTGCGAGCACAGTCTATAGCCTCAGCATACTTTCTAGTGACTTCATAAATGTGGACTTGCACCTGAGAGATGCGTAGACATGAACTGACTTGTTCCTTTGCTGTTTAACCTGACTCATCTCTGTAAACAGTAAGGTCATTGAGGGAGGAGAATCTTGGTCCTTCTCCTCTGCTCTAAAAGCCTAAGACACCAGGAACATAATAGATATTTAAGACTACCCCAGGGTGCCACCTTTAAAAGCTCTCCCCAAAGTAACCTTTATTAGGATTATTAAATTGATAGTACTTGCTGTGTTCTGCCTCTGGTATCTAAATATTTGAGTGGAGGATTAGACAAGGTGGAGAAAAACCTCCTCTTAAGTAGTTCCTACTCAAAATGTGATCCACACGGACCGCCAGCAACATTGGCATCACCAGGGCATTTGCCAGAAAGGAAACATCTCAGCCCGTTCCAGCCCACTGAGTCAGAATCTGTGCATGAGCATCATGCCAAGGGCTCCCCCAGATGACAGGCGGAGGGTTCCTTAGCAGCATCCCCCCGCCCCACTGCAGGTGACACTCACGCCTCTGAGGTGGCATACATCCCAGCCCGTCTGGTGTGGGTGTCTGTGCCTACATCCAGTTTCTTTCCTTGGCAGGCCGCAAAAGGCAGGAGCTGAACACTGTGTGCAGTTCTGGATCTTTCCCGGCGCTGGGCTCACTGACAGGAAGTAGAAGCCTGAGCTTTGGTCCTGGGTCCTGTTCTGCCTTTACGGAGTCTCGGGTGTTGAGCCTTCTAGGGGAGCTGCTCCAGCCTTCCCGCCAGGGCCCCTCCCACTCTAGCTTAGGAGCTGAGGACCGGGCAGGTGGCCGTACCAGTCTGGTTACAGGCTTCAGCTTCAGGAAGAAACATGTGGCATGTGGGAGACGATGTTACCAATTCCAGAGGGGATGATGCCCAGTTGGGTGGGGGTCAGGGGTCAGGAGCTTGGGCTCTCATTACCCCAACAGATCTCCCGGAGGGTGAGCCCAGGCAGGCAGAAACCCAGGGGTCTCCACAGTTCAGTCACCCGAGTCAGTGGCAGGGGTACCACCCCCATTTTTACAGACAGATAGACAGCTCAAAGAGGTTGAGTGACTTGCCAACCTCCCACGAGTTCACAGGCTCAGGTACATCAGCCATTTTAGGTAACACAGAATCTAGGAAGCTTGGCCTCAGCCTGCTGCGAGGCCAGGGACAGAGACTGAGACCTGGACGGCCCGCCACACCTGTGCCCAACGAGCTTCGCCTCAAGCCCTCATCGGCATAAGAAGCAAGCTGTTACCACAGGGGCAGCACGCTCTGTGGGCTCTTTCGAAGCTCAGGCCACAGATGGAGTTGTAGCAGGCACACGCTGGTCCAGCCTGGGCAGGTGCCAGGCTCCAGGCCTCCAAAGGGCCGTGGAAGTCAAGGGCACTGCCATAAGCCTCAAGAACCGGTTCCCTGCCTAAAGGGACCCAGTCTGGAGTCCTCAAAGGACCCTGCAGTCAGTTCTGCACAGGGAGGAGCAGAAGATTTGGAAGAGACACGGAAGGGGCAGAGGTTCTACCTGGTGTGGGCGTCTGTCTGCCTACGCCGAATCACAGCCAGCTGCTCTGCTTGTGCAGTTGGGGGTGGGGGAAGATCTGTGTTGGCCCGGTTTTCTCCCTTAAGACACAGTCTTAACCAAACACCGTAGTGGTGCAGGTCTGTAACCCCAGCAATCTGAAAAGCTGAGGCAGGGAAATTTCAATTTTGAGACCAACATGAGCAACTTAGCAAGCTAGAAAGGACCTTGTCTCAAAATCCAAAATCAAAACACAGGCTGGGATGCAGCACAGTGCAAAGACCCTAGTTCCTTCCCCTATAGCCTGTGCATGCAAGCGCCCCTCCCCCCCCCCCCCCCCCCCCCCCCCCCCCCCCCCCCCCCCCCGCCACGAGACAGATTGGCTGACTTGCTATGTTGCCCAGGCTGACCCAAAACTCCTAGGCTCAAGTGATTTTTCTTGCCTCAGCCTTCCAAGAAGCTGGGACTGGCTACAGGGCACATGCCATCGCAATTAGCTTATTAGTTTTCTTTTCATTCATTCATTTTTTTTTTTCCCTTTCTGTTTGTTTTTTGCAGTGCTGGGTTTGAAACTAGGGCCTCGAGCTCGCTAGGCAAGTGTTTGCTTCGGAGCTACACTCCAAGGCGTCTGCCTTTTGTTTTTTTTTTTTAGCCTAGATGATCCCGAGGGATTGGGGTGGGCGGGAAGAGCCTCAGAGCACAGGACAGCCACCCGGAGCTGGGATACTGCTCAGCCACGCTGACTTTCTCCGAGAGGTGTGTCACACGGATCCTCAGCACAGCGCCCCCGTCACCCTGCTAGCCCATAATTGTGCATTGCTGGTTACTAGTTGGCAAAAGCATTTCCTCCCCACCTCATTCAGAGCTCAGTACTTTCCCTCATTTTGAGTTTTATTTTCCCCAGGTCAGATGGTTTAGTGCTTCCTCCTTCCTCTTCCTCACCTCGTTCACGGCCATCCAGTGGTTGGTGCTGTCAGCAGAACTACAAAACCAGAAAGGCAACAGATTTTGAGAGGTTTTCCTGTCATCCAAGGATGCTGGAAATAGGAAAAAAAAAGAGGTAGAAGCCAGGCGTGTGGCACACGTCTGTAATTTCAGCCCTGGAGGCTGAGGCAGGAAGATTGCTGTGAGTTCAAGACCACTCTGGCTGCACAGGGAGTTCAGGACCAACCTAGACTACAAAGCGAGACCCTATTCCAAAAAGAAAGAAAGGAAGGGAGGAAGAGGTGAGATCGGGAGCCACACAGGCCAGGGACTACAGCCCCACTCAGCTGCAGTCAGCTGAAGGACCTGGAACAAATCACTCATCTGTACAATGGGATCATAGTGCTGGCCACTGGGAGAATGGTATCAGGTGGTATAAATGGTAGCAGGTTGGTGCCAGGCAGGCACGACGTGGGCTCTCAGCTCACCCGAACGTTACTAGATTGTTGCTAAATTATTGAGTTAGACATCAGGAGGCCCATATGGCAATGGACACTGGCTGAAAATACTGTCAGCAGACACACAGCTGCCCCTCTAATGGCGCTGACTCCCCCACTACAGGAGCCAGGGAGGAGGAGCTGAGCTTGGAACCTGCAGAAGTCCTCTCCCTACCAGCAGCTACCTCCAGAGCCTCCATTTCATGTGTGCTTACTTGATGCTAGGCAGGATTAACTCTTTTTTTTTTTTTTGAGATGGGTCTCTCGCTCTGTCACCCACACTGGTCCTGAATCTACTTTGCAGTCCAGGCTGGTCTCAAACACACAGCCATCCTCCTACCTCAGCTTCCCACCACACTCTGATTATGTGGTGCTGGGGGATCGAACTCAGGGCCTTGTTCTTGGTAGGCAAATGCTATTCCTCCAGCCAGTATTAATATTGTGGGATTTTTTTTTTTTTTTTTTTTTGGAAACAAGGTCTCTCTGTAGCCCAGGCTGGACTTGAACTCATGACAATGCTCCTGCCCCAGCTTCCCAAGTGCTGGGATTATAGATGCAAGCCACCACGCCCAGTTTATGTGGTTCTGGGGAGTCAAACTCAGGGCCTTCTTCTTCCTAAGCACTTTAACCTGTGTGCCATTCCTCCAGCCCTGTGTCTGTTGCTTTACTGAGGTACTAGGGATTGAATCCAGGACATTTGCACTGAGCCATTTCTCAGCTAGATGCCATACCACTAGGCCTGGAGAAAGAGACTGCACTCAAGGCTTTAAGGACAGCTCTAAATCAGCCCCTTCCCTGGGGCACCCAAACTATAACCTCCCTTTTCCTTTTTTCACTCATGAAAAGAAGGAAATCCACTAAGGTACTAACTCAAAACCATGAAGAACAGCACGACCCCTAGGGTACTTGAGAGAGCAGCTGGCCCAGTAGCCAGAGGACATCCTCCCCGTGGGAGAGCCCTCCCTGCGCCTGCTGTGCTACTGAAAACAGTGAGGAGGTCGCCACAGTTTATCTGTCTATTTATTTATTGACTGAGTCTGGTTCTGGAGTCCCCAGGCCCATCCTGAACTCACTATGGTAGCCCAGACCGGCCTAGAATTCTCGGCAGTCCTTCTGCTCAGCATCTGAGTACTGGGACTACAGGCCTGGCACCAGGATGCTCAGCTATTATGGTGCTAGGAGAGGGAACCCAGGGCCTCGTGCTTCCTAGGCAAGTACTCAAATCACTAAGCTGTGCTCCCATTCCCTCTCCTCTCGTCTTACTCTGTAGTCCAGGCTGGTCCTGAATTCACTATGTAGCCCAGGCAGGCCATGGAAACACAGCAATCCTCCTGCCTCAGCCTCCTAAGTGCTGGCTTTGCAGGCATGCATCACCACACCTGGCCTCTCCCTATTCATGTACTCCTTTCTGTAGAACTTTTGCTAAATTCATATTATACCCAGGACTATAGAGTGAGCTGTCTAACCTCTTATGGGGCACTTCTGCTTTCAAGTATTTCCCTGGTAGGCTGTACTCCCCCCACCCCCTCTCTGAGACAGGGTCTCACGCTGTAGCCCAGGCTGGCCTCGAACCCACAGCAATCCTCCTGCTTCAGCCTCCCAAGTGCTGGGATTACAGGCATGTACCATCATACCCAGCTTATGTAGTGCCGGGAAACTGAACTCGGCCTTGGTCTTGCTAGGCAAGCACTCTAACCACTCTACTATTCCTCCAGCCCTCTCGAAGACATTCTCAAGTGAGCACTGAGGAAGCTAAAAGTAATAATGTGGCGAATGGAGCAACAAGGGGCTGCACCGTGTGGAACTGCACATCCTGAAAGACTCTGCCCTAGTCTTTATGCCCAATCCATTCCTAACCTTCTCCAAACTCAACAAGTAGAGGCCACATGGCAGCTGAAGGGCTTTAATTTTAATTCCTAGTTCTCTCTGCTTGGATCCTATGGAAATCCCTTGACAACCCTAAGTACCCAACTTTCCCTCCTGGAATATACACATAATTTAACCTGGAGTATACACATAATAATCTCTTGGGGCAAACAATATTTTTGGAAGGCTTCCCCAGTAATAGCATACATGGCATATTCAAGGTGCTCTCTTTTCCCTAAACATAATCCTCGTGGGCTGCTTTAAGGGACATGAGAACGTCTCCTCCTTGCCAAATTTTGAAGTCTGGCAGTTACATTTTATTCAAATGCCTCTAACACAAGGATATAAATATGTCTTATTGCTAATGGTTTCTCATTGGGTTGGGGCTTTCTCTTATAGGAAAGCCAGTAGGAAAGATTCTGTTAAAAAGAATAATTCTGCTTCTCGTAGAACCCTAACTAAAACAGACCTGAAGTAGTTTAAACAGTAATCTACAAAGTACATAGTAAACAGCCTGCAAAAGAAAAAAAAAAGAATAATTCCTACCTGAAGCATCCCTGTTGAATTACATAGTGATTGTGGAATCATTTTACTGAACAAGTATTTATTTACACATGGCAATCCTCCTGCCTCAGCCTCCCAAGTGCTGAGATTATAGGCACACACCACCACACCCAGTTTATGTGGTACTGGGAAATCCAACTCAGGGCCTTAAACTTGCTTGCTACGCAAACATTTTAGCTGCTCAGCTATTCCCCTGCCCCTGAAGAAGTACTTAACTCCATCTGTAAAACTGGACCCAGTACACAAGATTTTGATTGTGCTTACAATCCTCTGAATTGGTTGAACAAACAAATGGCACTATAAAAAAAAATCAACTAGCAAAATTAATGAAAGCTTTTGGTCTCCTGTGGCATAAAGCATTCCCAGTATTCCTCCTAAACTGAGATCTGACCCTTCTGGCAAACCAATGAACCCTCTCCACTAAAATGAGACAGAGGCACTATTGTAAGGGACTTAGACATGATAATTAAGAATTCAAAATTAGTTACAGAATCTTTTCACAGTGAGCTCCTGGGAGATGAAAACATAAATGAACTAAACCCAGGTGACTTTATCTTTTTTTTTTTGAAACAAAAACCTTGCTCTGTAGTCCAGCTGACTATATATATCCCAGCCTTGCTTCAAACTCGTGCCAATCCTCCTGCCTTAGCCTCCTGAATGATGAGATTACAGGTGTGCACCACCACACCCAGCTTATGTGATGCTGGGGAATTGAACCCAGGGCTTTGTGCTTGCAAGGCAAGCACTTTAGCTACTAAGCTATTCTTCTAACCCAATTTCTTCTATTGAAAAAGGCAACACACCAATGAGTCCCTCCAGCCTCGATGGAAAGGACCCTACCAGGTATGTCCAACCATTTCTGGTGCTACAAAGTCCCAGAGAATAAATTCCTGGATCCGTATTTCACATCTCAAGCATGTGCCAACTCTCCCAAGGACACATGTACACAAGCCTCAGACAGGCTGGATGACACACACCTTCAGCTCCATCACGGATGAAACCACAATAAACTAAAACTCAGTCCTTAACTCTCATATAGGTTCAGGAAATTTTCTAGAAAATTCAAATTCACTTTGGTATATTTTCCTTAACTAATGAAAATTTTGATTTCAAAGGTTTTAATTTTTTTTTTTTTTTTTTTGGAGAAAGAGGGTCTCACCCTGTAGTCCAGGCTGGTCCTGAATTCACTATGGAGCCCAGGCTGACATGGCAATCCTCCGGGCTCAGCCTGTGTGTACTGGGATTACAGGCATGTGCCATCAAGCCTGACAAAGGTTTTAATAATATTATGCCCTTTCATTAACAATGTTTTTATCCTCCTTATTTGCTTACTCAATCATCCCACCTTACTTGAACCAAGTCGTCATGCTTGGGAAGATTCAAGATCTTTACTACCTCCAGAAAAGAGCTCCATGTTATCTGGTACAATTTAGATAAGAAAAAAATTCCAGGCTTTAAGCGGTCACAGCCCTCATTTTAATGTGCCCAAGGGAATTCCCTTTTTGGGGTAGCTCTATTTCAGAGATACCCTGATAACTGAGGCCAGAAATTCTTCCAAATAAGGAACAGAGAAGAATTTTATTTGGAATGGACTAATGGGATGCCTGCTTCTCCATCCATGTGACAGATGATAGATTACCACAAGTTCCTGGATATAAGGGTCAGTCAGTTGCAGCTGCTGGCGTTTCCTACCACAACATAAACTTGCCCTAGTGAGCATCTATCTGCCCTGTAGATGTGGGTGGATGTCACACAGTATGGGACCCAACCACACCTTTCAGCCACATTAACTCCAGTTCACCGGAGTAATCTGGCAGACTCAAATTCCAGATGGTGTAATTCTGGGGCCCCAGAAGGCTCTGGGAGGCTCTCTGGCATACTCAGACCTCAGACCTCAGACCTCTGCCTCCCTCAGAGTAACCTCTACCTTACCAACTTTGGTGTGGGACACTCAAAGGTTTTGCGTGGACTCTTTTTATTCAAATGGTACACAAGTATCCATCTCCGATGGCAACAGCATTCATGGTGAATTAATCAAAATTGGCCACATGTTAGAACCGAAAGAGACCTTATTGGCAAAATACATGCCAGACTATTTTCAGACAGACTGAATTTATTGAAAATGGACAAAGTCCTTCCTCAGGAAAAAAAGAAAAAACTCACTTTCAAAAATAGAGCATATAAAAGGAATGTTATTTCAAGAAGGGAAAGATTAGGAAACTCTTTTAAAGGAAAACGATTCATTACAAAATGGATTAAAAATCCCAGACAAACAGCAGAACTATTTCCAGACTCGGGGGTGGGGAAGAGTCTGTCCCTTAATTCAGCAGAAGCCATTTAACTATGTCAATGCAGATGGAACCTGAAGTAGCTATGGGAAAGTGGCCAACACTTCTTAGTGCAGGGGCCACGAGAAATGATCTATGGAAAGTTTACGGAAAGCCTCAGTTACGGAAGATAACAGATGGAAGTTGTAGCTCAAGACACTGCACTCTAGGAGCCCATGTTTCCCAATTAAATAAGCCTCCGTAGTATTCTATAATACAGTTGGCTGGAATTGGAAAGCTACTCAATAATACTCTTTTTGCCAGTGGGAAACAGATGGGCACCATTACAAAATGTCGCCTTCTGGTGCCCTGTTTCCCTCTCTGACTGGGAAGTGAGAAATAAGATTTGGTTATGCGCACAGAAGCAATGTAATCCAGACTTTTCACAGGTCTGGCCTCTTGTTTCCACCCCAGTTACGAATAATATTTAATACACAGAGAAAGAACGATTCTGTTGAAAAGAAATTCAAAATGATACTGTATTCCTATCTGATGTCTTCTATAATGTGACTATTTACTTCCTCAAACTGAAATTTGGCACAACACCAAGAAAACAGATCAAGTTATTATCTACAAATAAGAGGTATAATAATTCAGTTGGTGGAGATCAGTCTTTCCTCCTATTAGAGCTAGACACGCCACAGGTGGTCCTAGCCATGGAATCAAATTGGCCAGAAGGAAAAATCAAAATTCAGTGACAATGAATTATCTCAAGTACTTTAAACACCAAAATATCTCACCAAGTACAGGTGATTGTAGACACAGAGGGAAAACACATAATAGTCTGGTTGAGGAGAATAATGGTGCATGCAGAGGATTTTTTGGCTGGATAGGATATATATTGGATTCCCAAGGACTTATGGAGAGGTTGGGATGTTTGCAAAGCCGGATTATCAGGGCTGTCTCAGCCCTTTCCATGGCCCAACTCTCTCTACCCTCTCTGCATCTGACTTAACATCCTGTGACAAATCCTTTGAAATGTACAGAGAGCTAAGAATGTCATCAGACAGCACCTGACGCCCATAGCAAGAGCCCGGAATCCACCCCCTCTCTTATTCCACCCACCTGAGTCTCTCACCAATGTACTTAAAAAGCATCTTCATTTACAACCTTCCTTTGTTCTCTGACAGTAGAATCCTGTGAAACTGTTGAACCATGAGAGCATAACTCAGGGCCTACCTGCATCTGTGTCTCCCTGGGCCACTGGCACTCACATTTACCTTCAGAATAAACAATCTCCTGTTCTCTTTGAGGTGAGAGTTGTGTTTCCTATCAACACAGGTGTGCACCACCATGCCTGGCTAATTTTTAACTGGTGGCTGGGGTTATAGCTCAGCAACTAAAACACTTGCTTTGCTGAGTTCGATTCCCCAGGACCACATCAGCCAGGCATGGTGGCACACACCTGAAATCCCAGCACTTGGGAGGCTGAGGCAGGAAGATTGCTGTGTATTCAAGGACAGCCTGGGCCACATAGAGAGTTCAGAACCAGCCTAGACTACAGAGAGAAAACACTATCTCAGAAAAAAATTATATATATGCCAGGAGTTAAGAGCATTGTCTTTCTAAGCTGGAAACTGTATGATTCTAGACTTGATATTTAATGATTTCTGCAGTTGAATCTCCTCATGGAAAGTCAGACTAACATTAGAAAGCAAAATTTCTTGTTTGCAAAGCAAACATGCATGTTTACTAATCCTCACGTCAGTGCTGGGAGAAAGGCGTTTCTCAGGGAGTTGAGGAATACTCGGGGTCACACATCAAGTCGGGTGAATTGGGACCTGAAGCCAGCGCTTCTGACTCCCAGGCTCAGGCTTGGGCCCTTCATTCACTAAGTATCACAGGACCCTGGAGCACCTGCTACCTGCTCGGTTTGCCGGATGCCACCTAGGACCCATCTGGGTGGGGCGGCATGGGGTACCGTCATGAACCATGTGAGCAAGCTCAGTTCTTTCAGAAGGCTGCCCTGCAGGAACTGATGTCTCTGCTTGGCTCCTATGGTCGAAAGTGCGCGCTCTGCAGGAGCAGGGGCAGCCTGGGTCACAGCTCAGGAGATGAACGGCTTTTCCAGAGCTGGCTGGGGAGGGGTGGGGTGGCTGGGAGCACTCGGAGGCCACTGCGCTCTGTCAGGGCTCAGCCTCCCCGTCTCTCATCCCTGCCTGTGGCCCAATTCAGAGGAAAAGCATCTGGGGAAGCCCTAGCGGGAGGTGTGGCCCGCCCGCACAGAGCTATTGTTCTCTCCTCTGTGACCTCAGGAAGCGAGTCCATCCTGCTCAAGCTGCAGACTAGCCACTCCACCCAGCCCAGCGGGATGCTTTTCCAAAGCAACATACACCCGCTTCTCTCACTGCTATCCGACAACAGCCTGTCTCTGCCCTGGCTCCACAGGCCTACCCTGCATAGGCTGGCAAGGCCCTGCCCCAAGCATGAAGCCCCCTCCTTAAGGTGGGCAGTTCTGTGAAGGATGAAGAGGGAGGGAGAGACGGACATACAGACCTTCCAGCGATTCCCGCACTCATTGCACAGGACAAAGGTAGTCATGGGCTCATCAGCACTGCGTGTCTGCACCTGAGGGGGGGAAAAAAACACCGCTTGTGAGGTCCTCTCCCCTCTCCTACTCTAGGACCTGCTATGGCTCCCATTGCCTTTTTTCCCCTGCCAACAAAGTAAAATTTGTTTTAACACACACACACGATATTGTAATACTTTTTTTTTTGGTGGGGGGGGGGGGGCGAGGGAGCAGTTAGTTTATTACCTAACCAGATCACAAAAATACCATGGAACATACCTTGGTTCATCCTTCTATCTCTGAGACAAGGTCTAGCTCTGTATCCCGGGCTGGTCCTCAACTCACTATGGATGGACTTGGATTCACAGTAATCCTCCTGTCTCAGCCTCCTGAGTGCTGGCATTACAGGTGCACGCCCTGCTTTATGTGGTGCTGGGGACTTGAACTCAGGCTCTTGCACTTGCAAGACAAGCGCTTTTAACCACTGTGCCATTCCTCCAGTCTCTCTTTTATCCTCCTAATAAGCCTGTTGATCTGATCTTTCCTGTTCGCAGCATCGCCATCTTCCACAAAACGGGTGGTCTTTTTCTTCATTCTGCCTCATGGAGAAGAAAACTTGGAGGGCCACGGAAAGTTACTTGCCTCGTTAAAGCATTTTCCAACAGTTTAGGCCTCATGAATCACATCTTCCACGCAAACGATGCCATATTTACCAGGAGATCGAACAATCAATGAATCATCTGTCAAGGCGATTCACTCCTTATTGATTTTGCCAGGTAGTAATTTACACTTGTAGTAATCTGTTTACTGACTTCGGGCTTGGGCAACCCCTGGCAATACACGGTTCCACAATCCTCAGCACATTACCTGAAGCTTTGTTGAGCTTAACAAAGGTACCATTGAGGATGTGGTGTTGATGAAGAAGCTGCAACACCTTTGCACACTTTTGGGCTGACACCATTGATACCTCTGGTCCTGAAGACAAATGCCAACTTGGGTTGCCAGCCTTTCGTGCCATCCTCGCCATCTGAATCTCAGTTCTGTACATCTGTTTATACTCCTTGGGACAGTGCTCGGCTTTTTCATAGATGAGCTTTCTCTGTGCCTTTTGAAGCATCTTTCAGGCAAACTTTTTTTTTTTTTTTTTTTTGAGACATGGTCCTGCTCTGTAGCCCAGGCTGGCCTTGGACTTATGGCAATCCTCCTGCCTCAGCCTCCCGAGTGCTGGGATTATAGGTGTGCACCACCATGCCCAGTTTATGTGGTGCTGGGGAATCAACCCAGGTACTTAGCGGTTGCTAGGCAAGTGCTCTAACTGCCGAGCCATTCCTCCAGCCCCCGGCAAACTTCTTTCTCCAGCACTTTATCCTCAACTCTGTGACATCACTCCGCTTTTTCTTCAGGGTTTCTGGCACAGCAGGAACTTTCTTCTTCTCCTCCACACCCTCCGTGATGACAGCCAGAAAAGAGGCTGATTCTCTTCCCTTGAAATTTGGTAACGCAACATAACAAATTCCTTTGTCACTCCCACTACTCTCTTAATCAACATTCTTGCCAATTCCTTCCTAATCATTACTGTTTTCTATTAGTATCTGTTTGCAATGCTTAGTAATTACATTCATACACATATCACATCTTAATCATTTCTACTTCTCCTTTAAGCTTCTCCTGCAGCTTATAGTTTCAGAAGGTCTCAGTCCATTCATGGGTGGGTGGATGGAAAATGGCGGAATCATATGGTGGGACCACAGCTAGAGCTGGAACTGGAGCTCCAGCGGCAGAGGTCCTCACAGCATGATGGAACAGAAAGAGACTGGGATAAAGGGCAGAACCAGCGCATGCCCCTCCAGGTCAAGCCCTAAGTATCCGCCCCTTCCAGCCAGGCCCCACCTCCCAACCCTACACAGTATCTACAGGTACTGGAGGCTTTTGGGGAGACTCCAGATCCAAACCACACTCTTCCAATCTCATTTGCCTTCCTGTGTCCATGATCTCTCTCTCCCTGTTTCCTACCATTTGTCTTGTATTTTGCTCTTTAAAATAGTTATATGGTCGAAGCTGCAGTCATTTTCCTACAAATGACTGAGATTTATCCTTCTTCATGTTGGAGTAATGCACATCACATATTCCTCCACCACTCACCGGATGATGTGCCTAGAGCCTGCGGCCAAGACTTGGCTACTAGGAGCTGCGCTGCTATAAACACAAGTCCCTGGTACCACCAAGATGATGCACTTCACTCTTTTGGGAAAATACCCAACAGAGTTATAGCTGGACCACATGGAATTGCTATTTTTAGTTTTTTGAAGGATTTCCACACTGGTTTCCATCATGGTTGTGCTAGTTTACCATCCAACCAACAATGCAGAAATGTTTCTCCACTGAGTAAAATTTAAAGGAAAAAATATGCATTATCTTCCCACATATAAGTGATTTAAAACTATATTTGAAAAAAGAGCTGTATTTGACTTTTATCGGTCAGATGCATAACTGTTTTTAACTGAAATCAAATAGAGGAACACTGAAGATTCCTTATTAAGTTAAAAATAAATAACAGCATATATAAATATGTATTCTTATGGGAAAAATATAATCTCTAAGCTGAAAAGGAATGTGCATACCCTAGCTTATGCCTAACAAGGACTGAGAAATTTAATATCCTAGATCATACAATTCCATCATAAAACATTTATCCATAAGAATCCCTTGAAAGTGCTATTAGATGACATAAAATAAAAATTTTTATCCAAGGATGTAGCTCTCTTTATGAACCTTCTTTTCTCCGTAATTTTTTCCCAAGAGATTAATTATTTCTTTTGGAATCTGTAAGCAAGTCTTTCAAGCCACACTACCCCAGTCCCTAGAAACAGTTCATTTCCTTGGCTCTTCCTACGCTCGGGGGCTGGTGGAGGCCTTAGCTTCTGGCTCTTCTGTTTCCCCCTTAACGACAAACTCACCAGGCGCAGAGTGTTCCTGTACCGTGCACCTCCCAGCACGAGCTGCCTAGTTGAGGCTGGTTTTGTCACTCCAGCACCAGTAACCCAAGAAAGGGTCACACAGCATCCCTGCCACAGTTTGAACTCACAGACCATTTGATCCCAGAATGCTCTCTAACTTCAGGTGAAACAAACTTCGTGTGAGTACTATACCAGCAAGATACTCTGAAAACACAATCCCCAAGGCATAGGACAGCTGCGCTTTGTTGACTAAGGAACCACTAGGTTTTAACACTGGCCAACCTTGTCGGGTGAATGTTTCTAGATCAATCACGTGTTCAACAACTTCAGAAGCTACAACAGCATCAGACGCTCCTACGGTCTCTTCCGCCATCTGCTCCAGGGACCACGCTCTATACTTTCCTCTCTTCTTCAGGATTGCACCGAATGACTTAGGGTGCCGCGCTGTTTTGATGTTCTCATCCGAAGGATCTGTTCTAACGACTGAAATCCCCAGATGCCCTAAAGGTTCAGTCGACATCAACCACAGCCAACATCAAGAATCCTCATCCCACACAAGGGTTTTCCTGGCTCGCAACCGTTTACAAAATATTGTCTCTAATGAACAGCCCTTTCAGGCCATTCAAAGAATGGAGCAGTGCACAGACTCCTTGCTGGTCCCACCCCTTGTGAGTCAGTGCCAGGAAGCTTCTCACCTCGTGGCTGTCCACAGTGGTCTGTGAGGTACTGTACGGTCTTCTACACAGGGACCAGCCCAGCAGGTGAAGTGAGGACGCTCGGCTTGAGCTCTCCAGCACAACCCATGGACCCAAGGACGCCTAACTGACGACTCCCTGGGCCACTCACCCTTCAGCCAGCTCCCACTGTCTTTAGGAGTAGGTCCAAGTCCCAGAGATGGCCAGTGACACTCCCGCCCCGCGGTGGCGATTCTCTCACCACCAAGCACTCCTGACCTATCCTCTCCTTTGCTCCAGCAGCCTGGCAGCTCACTGTATACCTCACTGGCTTTGCGCGGCCTCCGCCCTCTGCTTGGGTCCTGCCCAAATCCCTCAGGGTTCATCTCCGGAGGAAGTGGCTCCAGCTCACCTCTGCGTGTGCCCTGCTGGACGTGCCCCACTGACGCAAGCTTGGAGCGTCTTGAGAAATCACCTGGGTTACCTCCTTTGTCTTCCTGGTAAGGAGGATGGAGTCCCAAGAGGAAAAGGATTTGAAAATCCTTGAGATGATTTTGTTACATCTTTTTTTGTAGGTGGCTGTACCAGGGACTGAACCCAGAGTCTCCACACAGGGCTACGTGCCCAACACTTTTTATTTATTTTGAGAAAAGGTCTTGCTAAGATACCCAAGTGAGACTTCAACATATGATCCTCCTGTCTCAGCCTCCCAAGTACTGGGATTATAAGTGTTTGCCTCTGTGCCCAGCTTATGTTATTTATTTATTTATTTATTTTTAGTTTCTCATCTCCTAAATTTCATTATTCAGCCGCAGGAACTGGGTTTCTCACTGCCACGGGCCGACATTTACATTCACAACTTAAACAGTCATTGCTCTGGGCAAGGGCATAGCCCAGAGGGTGGAGCACTCAGCGTGTACCAGACCCTGGATGTGACTCTCCAAGACTACATAAAAATTAGTGGGGAAGGGGACCTGGAGGAATGGTGCAGCAGTACAAGTGCTTGCCTAGCAAGCGCAAGGCCATGAGTTCGATTCCCCAGAAATACAGAAAGTCAGATGTGGTGGTACACACCTATGATTCCAGCACTCAGGAGGCTGAGGCAGGAAGATCGCTCTGAGTTAGAGCCCAACTTGGGCTACCTAGTGAGTTCAGGGCTAGCCTAGACTATGAAGTGAGACACTGTCTCTAAAACAAAAACAAATTAGTTCCTTCACTGATTTTCGAAAGCCATGACATGCAGCAGGTGGTCACTTTGCTGTGTGATATCAGCTATGAGTCAGCGAGAAACCCAGGCAGTCCACCAGAGTAGCCCAGGCTTGTCACTGGCCAGTAGTGACACCTGAGGCAGTGGGGTTCCCTTGGGCAGCGACGCTGCTGCTTAGCAGGCAATTTGCTTCTGTAGGGGGTGAGGCCCAAGAAGCACACCACTCCAGGTGTGCACATTACCTCAGAATTCTTAAATCCCAATTCTCCAAAGAATCTTCTGGAATGACCAGGCCAACTGTATTTCTGCTGTAGCCACAGGGCACCAAGGTCAAGCGGGCTTTTTGTGGTACCGAAGATAGAACCCACAGCCTTCATCCTGAGCTACGCTTTTTAGTTTCAATTTTGAGATGGAGTCTCGCTGGGTCACTAAGTTGCCCACCATGGTCTCAAACTTGCAACCCTCCCACCTCGGACTCCAGAAGTATCCGGATTCTGAGTCTGTGCCGCAGGGCGTGGCTTCATGTTATGTTCCCTTCCAACCATCAACGCCTCTGCCTCCACCAAGATCCCGTGCCTGGGAGTCCGGCTCTTCCTCCTCACGTGGGACCCCTGGGCCCAGCCAACAAGCACTGAGCTGGCCAATTCCACTCTCAGAACGTGTTCTAGAAGTCCTGGGGCACGAGGTGGTGCCCATGCCCTGTCTTCTCCGCAGCCTTTTCCCCCATGCCCTTCCCCGTGCTTCCTCTGCTCATTGTCCCGGCCGGCCCGTGGCCTCCCCGCCGCGCCACCCACCACCCACCTGGTTGTAGGTGCAGTTCTTCTTTTTGCACTTGCTGCACTGGAAGAGGTCGGTGGTGGTGCCGCCCGTCTTGGCCATCTGGTGCTCGCGGATGGCCTCCTGGGTCATGGCGTTCCTGAGCTCCCTCAGCTCATCGCTGGCCATTTCCTAGGGAGAGAGGGGTCTGCCCTTTAGGACTGGGGAGACTTAGATTTCTAGAGAGCTGGGGCAGGGAAGGGAATATGCCGGTGGAACACAAGGAGGCCTGGCCTCCTGGCACCACTCGGACTGAGAAACATTTCCCCGAAGAGTCCCCATCCCACCCTGCTGGAAGGACTAACCTGGGAGCTCTGGCTGTGCTAACTGGGCGGGTACGGGAGGCAGGTGGGGATTAGGACTTCAAACCTGGTGCTCAACCTGGGCCAGGGCCGTGGCCTGAACTGAACTGTCCTATGTGAGCTGACTGGACCACTGTCCCCCATCTGTATATCCTGTCCTTATGTCTTCCAGCTGTGACCATGCCACACGTGTTCTGCCTTGTGGGAACACTGGGACAACTCCCCCTGCCTGGCTGCAGCCACACTCTCCCCTGCGGGTCCCTGAAGCGCCACAGAGCAACTGTAGCGCTTTCCCACGGACTCCATCTCTGGCTCCCACTGTGGACACACGGTACCTGCCATGTCTCAGCCTGTTCCTTCTCTGGCCATCCCTGGCCATTGGGCTGTCCTTAAGCCTTGCCAGAGGGAGCAGAGGGGATGCTCAGCCTGGAGCGATTTCTAGCAAACAGATGGTTGGGAGATGGAGCACGACTGAGGTCAACACGAAGCCTGGCACAGTGGCACACGCTTGTAATTGTAGCCCCTCAGGAGCCTGAGACAGGAGAACCCTAAATTTGAGCCCAGCCTGGGTGGTTTAGTAACTTAGTGAGATCCTGTCTCAAAAAACAAACAAACAAACAAACAAACAAAAACAAAAAAACAAGGCAAACAAACAAAAAACAACCCTAGGTCTGGGACACAGGGCAGAATAAGAGGAGGAGGCGGGTAATGCAGTGGTGACGGGCAGGTGCCCTGGGGCCAAAATGGCACATCACCTTACTTCACAGAGCTTCATTGCCCTCATCTGTAAAATGGGAATAAACATTTGTATCTCAGCTGGGGGGAAGATGAATTGGCTCATGTGCGTAGAGTACTTAGCACAGCACCTAATACATTATCAGCTGCACCCACTGTCCTGGCAGCCCAGAAGCCCTGCAGGGGAATGCAATGGTTTCTGGATGAAAAGGGCCCTGGGCTCCTCCTCTCTGCTAAGTCACAAGCCACTGCCTCTCAGACCTGGCAGGGCCCAAGGAGCCTGGCCTCCAGCCCCGCGTTCCCAGCAGCCTCACCTCTGCTGTCATCTTGGCAATGAGCCCAGGGGGAATGGCCCCGCTGAGCACGTTCCGCCTGAGGCTGGGGTTCCTGGGGTCCTTCAGGTTACTGATGCGGCTGCGCACGCGGTTCCGGTATTTCATGTCTGTGCTTTTGAGCTCCTGGTAGATATGTGACAGGGTTAAGGGCCAGCCAGCCACCCGTGGAGGATGCAGGGGATAGGAGCCCAGGCCCAGCTCCTCCTCTCCATGGCCTTCTACGGGGGTGTGGGTGGGCACTTCTGTGTTCCCCGACTCCCCACTGGGGGTCTCCATGGGCACTCAAGAATCAGACCCGAGAAGAAACCCATGGGGCGAGATCAGATCATAGCCAGCGCTGTGGTGTCAGGGACCCTGAAACTGGCACCCTGGGTTTGTCTGAGCCTTTCAGGTGACCTCAGTGAGCCATATGACTCCTTGGTGACTCGGTTTCCTTATTTACCAAACACAGGGCCGTTGTGAGGATTTAATGAGCCAGGCCACACAATGCACCATGCCAGCATGGTGTCTGGCACTGTTAGTGCTCAGAATCTACGGGCTGTGAAGAGGGTGATAAAAACAGGGGTGCCCTCTCGCCTGGAGGGGCCCCATGGGTCCAGTGGGCAGAGGGAAGTATTAAAGCCATGGTGAAAAGAAATCATTGAACTTGGTGTAACTGGGTGACCCACTTATTTATTCATTTTTGTGGTGCTGGGGGCTTTCACTCTGATCTACATTCACAGCCCCCTTCCTCCCACTTTTTGGAGACAGGGTCTTGCTTTGCAGTCTGTTCTGGTTCTGAACTCACTCTATATCCCAGGGTGGCCTCCAACTCATGGCGATCCTCCAGCCTCAGCCTTCCGAGTGCTGGGATTTCAGACAAGCACCACCATAGTTTGTGCGGTGCCAGGGAATCAAAATCCGGGACTTAAGCTTGCTATCCAAGCAATTTAAACACTGAGCTGTTCCTCCAGCCCCTAATTTTTATTTTTAAACAGGGTCTCATTAAGTTGCTAAATAGCCTAGGGTGGGCTCAAACTTGTGATTCTCCTGCCTCAGCCTCCCTTAGTACTGATTGGGACCATAAGCTAGTGCCACCTGCTTTTGATTTTAGGACAGAGTATGGCTAAGTTGACCAGGCTTGGATTTTTTTTTTTTTTTTTGAGACAGAGTATTGCTCTATAATCTAGAATTGGTCTTGAGCTCACTATATACCCCAGTCTGGCCTCAAACTCCAGGCAACCCTCCTGCCTCAGCCTCCCTGTGTGGTAGGGTTACAGGCATCTATCACCATGCCCAGCTAATCTATTTTGTGGTGCTGGTAATCAAACCCAGGGCCTTGTTCATCCTAGGTAAGAGCTTTTAACCACTGAGCTGAGCGCCCCCAGCCTTGGGCTCGAACTTGAGATCTTCCTGTCTCAGTCTCCTAGAATGTTAGAATTACAGGCCTGTTCCACCGGGCTGGCTCTACCATATTCGATCATACATTTCCTCAGTAATACACATCCCCGTCCCATGGACCCCACCTTGGGGATGGCTGCCCCGTACTCCTCCCATGGACAGATAAGGAAGCTGAGGATTAGCAAGGCTACACGTCTTTCTTTGCTCAGGGTCCCAAGGTGGATTCCTGGCAGACACAGGGCTGGAGCCAGTTGTGATTGCCTGGGAAGGTCTCTCTGCTCACCCGGCAGGAAGTCACCCTGGCCCCTACACTGCATTCCAGACAGGCCTCCCCTCCCCCTCACACAGCTCTGCAAGCCTGCTTCAGCCATGCAGGGCCAGGAAGACAAAGCCGTTGCCGGGAAAAGCCACAGAGGAGAGAGACTGTGGGAACGTGGAGAGTGGAAACAGCTGACTTGCTAGGAGTGATCGGGGGACGGTGAGATGATTTCCTTTTGCTGTTATTGTTTTAAAGTTGCAGGTAAAAAAAAAAAGGTGTGAAAAGAATATCCCACAATGCATTTGGGAGCCAAAACATGTGTTTAAAAACCTGTCACTCAGGATTTCTGGGTCTGTTGCGGGTCTGTTGCCACGCGGGGACAGTCAGGCTGGAGGCTGACTTGTCAGCGTCTCTCGACCCCTTGTCTGTGTCCCAAGACTACAAGGGAGGACAAGATGGAGAGCAGCCCAGGGGCCTCTGATCTCTCAGGCAGCTGGCTTGTGATCCCCCCTTCCCTGACAGTTCAGGGTTGCTCCAAAGAGGACGACCCTTTTTTGGGACACAGAGCAGCCAACTCCCCCCACATTCATCCTCTGCCTTCGAACAGAGCTCAGGCTGCCACAGCGGTCGCCTCCTGTCCTTTAGAAGAGGGACATCCTGTGGGGGAGGTGATGAGAGGCCCTGGCCTGAGGCAGCAGGTCCCAGGTGTCCACCGGCTGCAGACCAGGATTGGGGGTGGGAGGAACAAACATGCCAGAGGAAGAGGAGGATGACGTCCTGACTCCCGGGCTCCGCCAGCCTGACTTGACGGAAGATTGCGAGGATGTGTGTACTGAGGTGTCGGATGGTTAGAAACGTAGCGCTCACCAACTAACCCCAGAGGGAAGCTACCAGAAATGTGCTGGGGACACTAGGGTTGGCCTAAGCAGAAGACGGGCAGACAGGGCCCCAGGTGCCCCCAGCAGACTCCATGCAGGAGCAGGTGGCCCTGGAAGGGAGAATCCCACCTCCAGGGAGCATTTAGACTCCTGGACCCTTGCCTTGTCCATGTCTGACAGCAAACCTCCGCCTCTAGTAAAGCAAACTCTGCGTGTTCATTCAGCGGGGCACAGTGGACAGGGCCATTTTTTCCCCAGAGCCAAAAATCTTTGGCCCCTGTCCCAGTGGTGGTCCCTGTTTACATGAGGGTCCTTTTGGATAGAAGCGGAAGTAGGAAAGAGTTCAGTACATGAAACCCAAAGACCAACAGCCGCAGTCCCACCCCAACCCAGTATTTCCTGAGCCTCAGGCTACTCATCTGTCAAATGGGAACAGCAGCCCCTGCTTCACAGGGATGCTGGGAGCGTGAACACTGAACACGGTAGGAGTGTCACTGCCAGGTGCAGTGCCTGGCACACAGCAGGGAGCCAGAGGAGGAGCTGTGACCACAAAGAGAAGTGGGGGAAGGCTGAGCACAGGCCACGCTGTCCATTCCAGCAGCCAGACGGGAGCAGCTGAGGCAGTGACCCCACGGCTGGTCTGGCACAGCCCTTGAGCCCGCAGGTTCTCGGTTACGCTTGCTGGGCTAAAATTCCAAGTCTGCCGCTACCATGAGCTGGGAGAGCTTTGGCAAGTGACTCAACGTCCCAGGGCCTCAGCGGCCTGGACTATAAACAGATCAGCCAGGTGCATCGCGACATTGAGCCACCTGGTAAACAGCCTAGCAAGAGCCTGGCGGGGCGACACACAGCGCCACGCGCGGCTAGACTTAGGGCAGGTGCCGTCTCCCGAGCCTTCCTCCCGCCCAGGGACAGTCCGGGGCCCCGCAGCCCCGGCACAGCAGAGGATATGATCTTCAATTTCGGACGCCATCTTGTCACAGTTCACTCCGTAGTCCTTGTAATCATCTGAAAAGAGACCCGGCAGTGCAGACTTCAGCTGATGCGACCTCGCCAAGATGGCCAGCTGGCAACTGGGCGCTTCCGGGTGCAGGGAGCTGGGGACAGGGCATGTGCCTGCCCCGCTCGCGGCCCACGTGCTCACCTTCTGCCTTCAGGGCTGCGGACAGCAGCTCCACACACTTGTCCCGCACCGAGTCCCCCGTGAGGTAGCAGGGGGCCAGGAGGCAGGCGGAGGGCGCAAACGTGGGGGTGGGGGGGCTGCTAGGCGTCTTCGGGGTCTCTGCTTTTGACCTGCTGCTGTTTGATCTGAGGATGACAATTAGTAATCCACTTTTTAGGGCTGGAGGAATGGTACAGCAGTTAAAGCACCTGCCTAGCAAGTGCAAGGCCCTGAGTTCGATCCCCCAGCACCCCATAAGCTGGGAGTGGTGGTACACGCCTGTCATCCCAGCACTCGGGAGACCGAGACAGGAGGATTGCCGTGAGTCCCAGGCCAGCCTGGGCTCCACAGTGAGTTCAGGACCAGCCTGGGCTACAGAGCGAGACCCTGTCTCAAAAAGACAGAGAGAGAGAGACAGAGAGACAGAGGGAGAGAGAGACAGAGAGAGAGTCTCACGAAGTCACTAAACTGCCCAGGCTGTCCTTGAATTTGTGATCCTCCTGCATCAGCCTCCCAGAGTGCTGGGATTACAGGTCTGCCACTATGACCAGCTAGTACTAGACACTGTGATACGAGGCAAACAAAGCACTCGTGGGCGCAGTGCCCGTGTGGCTGCTGGGAGCCTCCTGGGGCAAGGCACACCAGCCCCGCCCCTTGCTTGGCTGGAATTTGGGTCTGGGTGCCACTGCAAGCCGCCCTGCTCATTCTGCCTTTGATGCACACGATTGGGCATTGCGCTACGCTGCCGAGGGGCATCGCTGGCAGACACAAGGGCCGGGGGCCGGATTAATCCGCATGGTCCTTGGGCTCCCTGATCAGCCCCAGCCCTTAGAAAATCCTGCCCGGTGTGGGCAAAGGCCCTGGAGGCTCACTTGCTGCTCTCGCGCGCCGCCTTGAGGTCGTTCTCGTTACTGCATAGCCGAGCGGGCAGCAGCCGCCCAGCCAGCCGGCCAGCGGGCCCGCCAGGTTAAGGGCCCTGGATCCAAGCCTAGCTTTCTTCTCCATGGTGCCCTTTGTGGTCAGTTTCCTGGTGTCCCAGCTACATTCCCCGGAGCACCACCTCATCCCCCACTGCCGTACCTTAGCACGTGCCATTCTGCTGGCAGAGCTGCCCAGCAGGCCAGCTCCTATTCACGGTTCAGCTTCTGTACCCCCTCCCCATGCAGTCTGCCCTGACGACCCGAGGCACACGGAGACACACGTCCTGCGTTCCTATTGCACGGTATTTCTCCTTCCTTTGAAAACAAGCATTTTGGTGCTTGCCTGTGTGTTAGGGGTTAGATCCGTGAAACCAGAAACTCAAGTTTCAGTCTTACCCTGACCTTGCAGATTGCATATGGGCAGGCTGCACGCACTAGGCCTGCTGTCCTAGAAAAAAGGAATAGGCTGCCATAAACTTAACATTGAGAGTTTCTTATAAAAATTCAGACATCCAGCTTTCCTTAAAAAAAAAAAAAAAAACTGGAAAAAAAACTGGAAGACAAGCTAGGCATGGTGGCCCACAACTGTAATTCCAGCCATTTGGGAGGCTGAGGCAGGAAGACCACAAGTTCAACTTAGTGAGGCTGTCTCAAAACAAAAAGGGCTGGGGTGTAGCATCAGTGGGGTGACACTCAGTGGAGTGTCCCTGGGTTCAATCCCCAGTGTGAACAAACAAACAAACACATAAACAAAAAACCAAACATCCAAAATACCTGGAAGACAGCCCAGGGTGATGGCATGTCCCAGCTACTTGGGAGGCTGAGGCAGGAATTTGAAGTCAGTCTGGGCAACACAGTAAAATCCCATCTCAAAGCAACAACACCCTCTTTCTAAAACAAAACAAAACAAACAAAACCCCCTGGAAGAAAAACAATCCCATTCACAACAGCCTCAAAGAAAATTAAATACCTAGGAACCAACCTAACCAAGGAAGAAGGACTTTTACGTTAAAAACTATAGTACTCTGAAAAAAGAAACTGAAGAGAACTTTAGACAATGCAAAGACATCCCCTGTTCCTGGATTGGCAGAACCAACACTGTCAAAATGGACCTACTACTTAAACTGATCTACAGATTCAATGCAATCCCAATTAAGAGACCAACAGCATTTTTCACAGAACTAGAATAAATGATCTGAGAATTTATGTGGAACCAGAAGAGCCAAAACAATCCCAAGCAACAAAAAATACAAGAGACATGACAATACACAGATATCAAATTGTATTACTAGGCAATAGCAATGAAAACCATATGGTACTGTAACAAAAACAGACAGGTGGATCAGTGGACTGGAAGGGAGGCAGCAGAGACCCCTTGAGTGCCTTCTGCCACCTGATCTGTAACAAAGGGGCCAAGAACACACACTGGATTAAAGACAATCTCCTCAATACATGGTGTTGGGAAAACTGGCTAACCACATGCAGAAGAGCGAATCTAGGCCCACATCTTTCACCACACACCAAAATCAAATCAAGATGGGTCAAAGATCTAGACATTAAAATGGAAATACTGAACTTGGAAGACAAAGTAGGCAAAACTCTTGAGAACACAGCTGTAGGCAAGGACTTTCTCAGTAAAACACCCAGAGCACGTGAGGTTAACACCAAGAACCAACATGGGATTACATCAAATTAAAAAGCTTCCACACAACAAAGGAAGCAGTCAACAGAGTGAAGAGGGCACCGATGGAATGGGGAACGTCTTTGCCAGCTACTTCTCAGACAGAGGACTATTTTCAAGAATATACAAAGGACTGGAAATAATTAGGCCCGCCAAAATAAAGACCTAATTGAAAAAATGGGCATCTGACATGAATAAACAGCTTTCGGAAGAAGCCCAAATGACCAATAATACATTAAAAATAATGCTAAGCATCTTCTGCCATCAGAGAAATGCAAATTAAAACAAGACTGAGGTTCCATCCAAAGCCAGTGAGACTGGCTGGAATTAGGAACTCAAGAAACAAAAAATGCTGGCCATGCTGTGGGGGAAAAAGAAACCCTAAATACTGTTAGTAGGACTGTAAACTGGTACAACTACTGTGGAAAGCAGTATGGAAATTCCTCAAAAAAATGAAAACAGACATCCCATTTGACCCAGCTATACCTCTTCTAGGTATTTTCTCAAAAGGGTTAAAGTCACCATGCAAGAGTGACACATGCACACCCATGTTTAGGGCACCACAATTTGTTATAAACAAACCTTGGAAGAAGCCAGCATGTCCAACAACAGATAAGTGGATAAAGAAGATGTGGTATATCTACAAAATGGAGTACTACTCTGCCACAAAAAAGACAAACTGGAAACATTTATAGAAAAATGGATCTACCTTGAAACCATGATGCCTAGTGAAACCCATCAGACACAGAAGGTTAACCCTCGTATGGTTTCTCTCATGTGAAAAATAACCATAAACAAAGCAAAAGAAAGATGGAAGAGAGTAAGAAGATGCTCTGTGGAGATGGAAATGGTTCGTGGGGGTTACGGGGTCAGAAGGGGAAAGGGATATTGCATGTAAACAGCAACAATAAAAAGCCCTGGAAGCCGAGGCCCATCGGGCCCACATTTCTCTAAGGCAGCCGTGCGACCACCCCCTTCTGATGGGTGCACGCTCCCTGTCTGCCTGGTCCTCACTAGGCACCCAGGTGTGCACATGCCCTGGACCCTGGCGGATGGGGAGTTCACAGGGACTGGCTCAACGGACGTGCCTGACAAGGGAATAAAGGAATAAGAAAGAGTATTTATAGAAGAAACAGTGCAAGAGACAGCTGGAGCGGAAGAGAAAGTGGACAGGTCGGGCTGGCTTCTGTCCCTTTCGGTTACTGCCCCAGTACTGAACTAGCAGGCAGCGGTCCAGCTGCTAGAAGGACCAATGCGTACCATGTGAGCAACTTTCAGGGAAAAACGCATTGTGGGGGAACCAGGAAGCTTCAGGGCCTGAGTCAAGAGACAGTCAATCAATATGGATCTTCTCTCTCTCTCTCTCTCTCTCTCTCTCTCTCTCTCTCTCTCTTGAGACAGGGTCTCAGTCAATCACAATATTGCTCAGGCTGGGCTCGAACTTGCCATCCTCCTGCCTCAGCCTTTGGGATCACAGGCATGTGCCATGATGCCAGGCTTGGAAGGTTTCTATCAGAATATCAAACCCAGAACTGGATTTGTGGTCCGTCCTCCTTCATGCAGGGCCACATGTCACATTCCAGGACCATCAGTGTTACTTAGAGGCCTGTAGAAGCCACGAGTACCTCCATTTCCACCCCCATTTCTGCCCAAGTCATAATGACAACCCAAACACCTCTGGAAGTTTCTTAATGACCCCTGCTGAGAACCAGCAGTCTAGATAGAGCCAGGAAGACACAGGAGCCTCTTTCCTGGCCAGGAACAGCTTCAGCTCCCTCCCCAGCGAGTGCTCCAGGGGCCTCCACTCCTGCCTCAGCCTCTGGGATCACAGGAGTACACCACCACCCAGTTTATGGAGTGCTGGGGATTCGAACTCAGGGCCTTGCGCTTGCTAGGTGAGTGTTCTAACTGCTGTGTGGTTCCTCCAGCCCTGTGGAACTATTTATTCAGCTTAACACACACCTCCACGCCTGAATGTTTTTTTTTGTTTGTTTGTTTTTGTTTTTGTTTTTTTTACTGGAAATTGAACCTAGGACCTTCACACTGAGCTACATCCCCACCCTTTTTTTTTTTTTTTTTTTTTTGAGACAAGGTCTTGCTAAATCACTAAGTTCCCCAGGCTGGGCTTAAATTTGAGATCCTCCTGCTTCAGCCTCCCAGAGTGCTGGTACCACAGGTGTGTGCCACTGTGCCCAGCTTCCAAGCCCGATCTCTCAGTGTTCCACCCCAAGCCTGCAGTCTTCCCCAGACCAGCTAATCACAATTCCGTCCTTACAGTCACACAGAGGTAACTCATAGAATCCTCCTTGACTTATTTTTCTCTTATACTGAACATCCAATCTATTAAGAAATCCTAAACTGGGCATGGTGGCACACGCCTGCCATCCCAGCACCTGGGAGGTTAAGGCAGGAGGATTGCTGTAAGTTTGAGGCCAGCCTGAGCTACACGGTGAGTTCATGACCAGCCTGAACTGCAGAGTGTCTCAAAAAAGAAAAGAAAAAGGAAAAGGAAAAGGAAAAGGAAGGAAGGAAGGAAGAGAGAGAGAGAAAGAAATCCTGTCAGTTTCCCCTTCAAAATGTGTCCTCAATCCATCCCTTTTTCCCATGGACGCCATTGTCCCATCTTGCCTGACTTACCCCAACAGCCTCCTGGGGCCCTATAATGGATATTCCCAGCAGAGGGAACCTGATACACATGGTGATAGAACCCCAAACTCAGTGCCCTCCAGTGGCTCTGGCTTCTACATAACCCTGAAAATGATTCCTTAAACCCTCTCCCAGTGTGCTCCCTCCTGTCACACCTGAACCCCTGGCCCCTCAGCTAGGAGGATACCCCATTACCTGGAACAGCTAACTCCCTTGTCTTCCTCAAGCTTCTGCTCCAAGGCCACCTCCCTGTGGCACTGCTTTCCACAGCACCCGTCAGCTCCCAGGCCACTGAAGAATGTACTTGCTACACGACCTGCCTGCTGCCCCTCACTAGTATAAGAAGCCATGGGAATTTCTGTTTCCTTCACTCCTTTCCATACCCCTGACGCCTGGAACGGGCTCTGGCACACAGTAGATCTTCCAGATAAGTTAGTGATGATGATTAACATATCTCCGAGCAGACGCCCTGATTGGTTCAGCCCAAACCCAGACCCACCCTTCGGATACAGGTTTCTAAGAAAGAACCCTGCTCCTCCTGGCTTTAACTGGGCCAGGAGAATGGCTCCCAGACAGCGGTGCAGTCATGGCACCTGGATGGCCACCTCCGTGGAGAAGCCACACCTGCAGGTCCTCAAATTTGGAGGCAACATAAGGGATCAGGTTCCCCATTCCCCCTGCCTCCGGCTTCGCCCACTAAGCACAGGGAGGGACACAGGCCGCCCAGGACGCCCGTAGTGGAGGTGGCTCCTTACCTTTCCATCGATGGCCTTTTTGGAGAGGAGGAGCCGGACGACTTGGAGTCCACAGAGTCTCTCCTGAAAGAAGAGAAATTGGAGCTGAGTCTGTCTCATGAGGTAGCAGCAGTGCCGACCCCCCAGAGAGGCTGGGAGAAGGTGACCCGGGTGGGGCGAGGAAGCCCGCAGGGCCGCAGCGGCTCTGGCCATGCGTGAGACTGGGTTCTTGGGACCTTCCCTGCATACACCTGGAGCCAGGGAAACTGTGAGGGGCTCCACTGCCCCCGCGGGCATCTCAGGAGGCCGAGGAGGAGGAAGAACCACAGGGGCTTTGGAGCCAGATAGAACCAACCTAAAAATGGCAAGTGGAAAACCAGGGGCAGAAGTACACTGTGTCCTGCGCCTGCAGTCAGAAAAGCCGTGCCTAGGAGGACAAAGCTGAAAGACCGCACACCTAAACACTGCAGGTTAGGATGGTGAGATTAGAGAGAATTTTTGTTCCCTTTCCACCGCACAGGAAGGAAGCTGTATTCTCTTAGGGAGCTTGGAGGCCGTTTTACCTTTATTGCTTTATAACGTTAAAGTTTGTAAACTGCAATTCCGCTCCCCATCTCACCCAAGTCCCCTAAACCCACAGCACGTGTCCTCTTCTACAAGGACAGAGAGAAGCGTTCATCTGTGTCTACCGGGAGCCTTCGCCAGGAAAATCCCTAAGGGCAGAGCGCTTGGCGGGGTTTGGCCAAGGTAGCAGACCTCATGCTGAGCCAGGGTCTCCTCTGCCTCGCCCTTGCCCCGGGCTCCCCCAGGGCCTTCTGCAGGGGGTACCAACCCCAGGAGCAGCCCTCAGCTGGATACACGGGGACATGGAATAAATTACATACACACATACATACATACATACATACATGAATGTTCTGGCTCCCCGGGCTCTGAGGGTGGCGCTCTCTGTTGCCCCCTAGAGGCCCACCGCGGGACTGCAGCCGCCGTGCGGGTGGCCTTCTCTTCCGGGGTCTCCCTCCCCACTCCTCTCTCTACACTTCCTGACTCACTTCCCAAATAAACCACTTGCACTTGAATCCACGTATCAGGGTCGGCCTCTGGGCAGCCCGGCCCACTGTGCTCCTACCTGTACCCCAAGCAGGTGGCAGTGCCTGGTACCGAGTGGGTGCTAAGTATTCATTGCAGAATGCTGTAAAGTCAAATCCTACAAAAATGTAAGAAGGTGGGAAAAGCCCACAGGTGGAGCAGGCCTGTAATCCCAGCACTCCGGGAGGCTGAGACAGGAGGATCCCCAGTTAGATCCCAGCATGGGGAATTCGATGACTTCATGAGACCCCGACTCAAAATTAAAAATGGGATGAGAATACAGCTCAGCATAAAGGCCCAGCACTAAATTTCCAGTACAAACAAAAAAAAATCCACGATTCAAGTCCAAGTGGCTTATATTGGAAGTGAGTAGGGAAATGCAGAGTCAGCAGTGGGACGCGGAGTCGGGTAGGGAAGGCCACCGACACGGGGCTGCAGTCCCGCAGTGGGACACTGGGTGGTAGTAGAGGGCACACGTCAAGTTGCCACTCTCGGAGCCGAAGCAGCCAGTGTCTCTGGTCCCCTGTACCCGAGGCTTGCTCACAGTGTCGGTATCTTCCCAGTACCTCAGCTCCCGGAGGCAACAGCTACTAGGTTTACCTGGGCATGCGTGGCAAGTACTCTAGTGATGAGCTACACCCCTGGCCCCATTCTGCATGCACACAACACAAGCATACGACATTCCTAATTCTAAAATGGGAAGCTGCGACCTGAGCTGACAGTAGCAGAACACCCCTTGGTTTGATTCCCCAATACTGCAAATAAAAATAAATAAACAAATAAAAAGGCATTAAATCAACTGAGCTGAACTATCTTAAGAGTTAACTAGCAGTTCCCAGGAAAATATCACACCTGTAATCCCAGCACTCAGGAGGCTGAGGCAGAAGGATTGCCATGAGTCCAAGGCCAGCCTGGGCTCCACAGTGAGTTCAGAACCAACCTGGGCTACAGAGCAAGAACCTGTCTCAAAAAAAGTAACACTTTTGAAAAATAAACACTGATGAAAATTTGTTGTAGTAGCTGATCATGGTGGCAAGTGCCTGTTATCCCAGCACTCTGGGAGGCTGAGGCAGGAGATTTACAAGTTTAATCCCAGCCTGGGCAATTTAGAGACAGCTTGTCTTGAAACAAAAAGAGGCTAAGGATATAGCTCAGTGGAAAGGCCCTGCCTGGTTCAGTCCTCATTCCCCCTTCCCCGGGGCCAAAAAAGGACACTCAATATTTTGGCGTACATTTTTCTTTCTAGTTTCTCTCTGAATTGCTTTCAAACTTGTCACCAATTTTACACTATTTTTTTTTGAGACAGGTTTTTGCTCTATAGTCCAAGCTGGTCCTGAACTAACTCATTATATAGCCCATGCTGGCCTCCAACTCATGGTAATCCTCCTGCCTCAGCCTCCTGAGTTCTGGATTACCGGCATGTACTACCACACCCAGATTATGTGGTGCTGGGGATTTGAACTCAGGGCCTTGAGATTGCAGAGCAAGCTCTTTAATCACTGTGCCATTACTCCAGCCCAACCCTTGACTTTTTAAAATTATTATCAGGTCCTGGAGGGATGGCACAGCAGTTAAAGCACTTGCTTTGCAAGTGTAAAGCCACGAGTTTGATTCCCCAGCATCACATAAAGCTGGATGTGGTGACGAAGGCAGGCAATTGTCCTCTATCCAAGGTCAGCTGGATCCCTGCCTGGGCTACAGAGTGAGACTCCGTCTCAAGAAAAAAATAAAATAAAATTATTATCATGAAAAAGATTTTTTTTTGAGACAGGGTCTCATTCTGCAGCCCAGGCTGGTCCTGAACTCATGATAGAGCCCAGGCTGGTCTTGGACTCAGGGCAATCCTCCTGCCTCAGCCTCCCAAGTGCTGGGATTACAGCATGCACCACCACGCCCAGCTTATGTGGTGCTGGGGAATTGAACTTGGGCACTTAGCACTTGACTTAGTGCTTGCTAGGCAAGTGCTTTCACTGCTGAGCCATTCCTCCAGCCCCATGAAAGTTTTTGAAAAGAGAGTTTTAGTACATATATGCATAAATTTATTTATCATTTATTTATTGATTTTTAACTTATTTATTGTGATACTGGGCTTAACCTTGGAGGCAAATGAGATAACCACTGCATTACGGAAACTCAGGCACTGGCTTTAAACTTGTAATCCTCTTGCCTCAGCCTCCCAGAGTGCTAAGATCACAGGCCTGTGTCAATACATCCGGCTTACAGTAACTATATTATACTGCATACTTCATATGTGACCCAAACGGTGCCTCTTCACTCAAAAAAAACCAATGATGTGGGGAAAACCAGTAGCCTGCAGGTTGGACGTGCCAGGCTTAATAATGACAGGAACACATTCTATTTATGTTCAATAGAGATAATTTTTTTTCTCAGAGGTAGAGGAATAGCTCAGCAGTTAAAGTGCTAGTCTAACAAGCTCAAGGCCCTGCATTTGCTTCCCCAGCACCACATAAGCTGGGTGGGTGTAGTCCCAGCACTTGGGAAGCTGAGGCAGGATGATTGCCATGAGTTCTGAGGTCAGCCTGAGCCAAAAAGAAAAAAAAAATCCTAAATATTTTTGATCTGTATTTTATTATTTATTTATTTAGAGACAGGGTCTTGCTCTGTAGTCCAGGTTGACCCTGAACTTACAATGTAGCCCAGGCTGGTCTTGGACTCACGGCAATCCTCCTGCCTCAGCCTCCTGAGCGCTGGGATTACAGGCATGTGCTACCACCCCTGGCTTATGTGGTGCTGGGGAATCGAATTCAGGTACATTGCGCCTGATGTAGCGTTTGCTAGGCAAGCGCTTTAACTGCTGAGCCACTCCTCCAGCCCTATTTTTGATCTGTAGTGGCTTGATTTCATGGTTACGTCACCCATAAATATGCGACCTGGGGACAGGGGGCAGGTGACAGTAATTCTTTGACCTGTGGGACTGAAAGAACAGAATGGCTTCCCTGTCGCTAACCAGCTTCTTTTGCTTCTGGGATCAGCTTGCTTGCCAAAGCCACTGGACACCTACTCCCCGCCCCCCCAACCACAATGGCACAGAAAAAAAAAAAAAAAAACGCACAAGAAACCAAAGCTGAAACAAGGATGTGAACAGGCCGGCTGCACCCAATATATTGTCCTCAATATACCTTCGTATCTTGTTTGTTACATGAAATCTTCTGTGTATTGTGAAATCTGACTATAAAAACTCTGTAAGAATTCTGCTCAGGGCCGAACTCTGATGTCAAGTGCTAAGAACCCAAGTTTGATTTCCCAGCACCACATAAGCTGGGTGTGGTGGTGCACGCCTGTCACCCCAGCACTTGGAAGGCTGAGGCGGGAGGATTGCCAAATCCAAGGCCAGCCTGGGCTCCATAGTAAGTTCAGGACCAGCCTGGGCTACAGAGTCAGACCCTATCTCAAAAATAAATAAATACATAAATAAATAAATAAAAATAAAATATCCCAGGTATAGGTTTCCCTAGTGAAGTGCTGTCTAATACCCCCCAACCTACTGGATGAACAAACTTAAACTCTCAAGAGGTTCAGAGACCTGGTTACAAGGAGAACAGTTAAGACTTAAATGTTTGCTTTTGGCTTTGTGCTGCCCAGGCCGTAACCTTCCTGTCTCAGCATCCCCAAGACTTACCTACAACATCATGAAAGCTTTAACCTACCACAATGAGTGTGGCATGTAAGCCCTACTTAAGGCTCACGTGATTTGAGCAGGATACCTGGCTAGGGCCAAGGGAAAGTAGCGATGGAGTGTTTGTAGCTCTCTGCAGGTGGGTGGAGGCCCAGACAAAGGTATTATTTCCACTCAGTCACCTAATCACCACGTGATCTTGGGAAAGTCCCTGTTCCTCTGACTTTCGGCTTCCCTGTGGCTAACAGCCCTAGTCTTCCAAGGCCACGTCACTCTGGCCACTTCAGTCCTCCAGGCTGTGCTACCAGGCGCCTGACAATCAGCCTGAGAGCCAGACAGGAGAGGCTGGGAAGAGCTACAAAGGACCTTGCCAGCGAGAACTTCCCTTCCTGGGTCCCAGATGCTTTGGCTACAGGACTGGCACAGTGTTTCAGGGCTGATGGCTCCAAGCCGAGGTCCCCTCCCATGTGGTCTGGCTCCCTGCTCCAGTACCGCCACGCGGGTGGTCCAGAGGTCAGCCTTGAGTGGCTGCCTGGTCTCCTAGGAGATCTCCTGGGATGAGCAAGGCAGGAGGAGGCCCTGGGCACACTGTGTCCCTGTGTCCTTCTAGGAGTGCCACCAATGACCCATGCAGTCTTGTGTGTCTGTCAGGTTGAGCCACAGACCCTCTGGAGGAGCCCTGTAGAGACACAGCCCTGGAGGGACTCCATGAGGCCTCAGTGAAACACTATCCCCAGTGCGGCTGGCGGTGGACAGGACAAGTGCCAGCTTCTGTTCCTCCATCCCAGAAAAAAAAAAAAATACCTGGTTTTGTGCTTTTCTGCTTTCTTCCTGGGAGGAGATAGACTCGCTTCCGGCTTCCAATCAGAGCAGTCAAGCCCTTTCTCCTTCTTCTTTGCTTTTTCTCCTTTGGGTGGTCCTGGGGAGTCTGAAAACCATGGAGTGACATTGTACCCCAACTCGGACCCCAATCAGCAGAGCATGACTGGAGAGGAGGGAATGGAGGGCAGGGACAGTGCACACACTCCCAACACACACACACATATTCTCACAAATACATATATGTACCATGCACACGTGTGCAAATACACATGCTCACACAGGGAAATAAACACACCGGCATGCTCACCTACACAGCCATGCAAATGTGTACACACAGATGTATACTACGTATTACAAACATGATACACAAGCACACACACACACAAGCTTGCACAGCTACACATCTTGCACTTGTGTACACAATACGGGCACTCCTCCCTAGCTACTCCCTGGTCCACGGCCCACCTGCCATTTATTAGTCACTCAACAAACACACGGAGCACCTGCTACGAGCCAGGAACTGCTCCTCCCAAGTGCTTGGAGAAAAACACGGTTCAAGTCTCACCCAGTAGTCGCTTCCAGTTTTTGATGAGGATCTTGGCCAAGGACACCACTTCCTTGTCGGAGCAGTGCTTCCGGAGCCCATTCACAGCCACTCCAATCCTAGTTGTCTGCAAAGGAGAACAGTCAGGGTGGCCCTGGGAGGAGCAGGCAGGACCTGTCCCCTCCCAGCCACCATCTACTCCCAGGTGAGACCCCTCCAGAGTCCTCGCTCTGACCCCCCGCTGAAGGAACAACCCTGGTCCTGCAGCTCCGCCCTGATCGAGTCCCTGATCTGCCTCTCTGCATGAGCTCCAGCACCTAAGGCTCAGCCCTACACTGACAGGAGACTTTGGCTTTGGCAAAAAACTGGGGTGGCTGCGGCAGACCCCTCCCCTTTCCCAGCTCTGGAGCTTCTGAGCTCAGGTCTCCGCTCCAGCCACCACAGCTCATCCTCCGAGGCTGATGCTTCTGTAAAATTTAGAGACCGGGGAATTGGGGGTGTAGCTCAGGGGTTAAAGCGTTTGCTTAGCAAGCACAAGGCCCCAAGTCGGATCCCCCAGCACCACATAAACTGGGCGTGGTGGCACACACCTATAATCCCAGCCAGCACTCAGGAGACTGAGGCAGGAGCATTGCTGTGAACTTGAGGCTAGCCTGGGCTCCATAGAGAGTCCAGGACCAGCCTGGACTACACAGAGAGAACTTGTCTCAAAAACAAAGAAGTTTAGGGACTGGATAGGCAATCCAAGAAGGATCTGAAAACAGGGGAGATCTTTTCCTTCTCCATGGGTCACTGACCCCTTGGGTCCCACAGGTGAGGGCCTTGGGAATTGGGTGAGTATTTAGGAACCAAGAAGTACCCCTTCACCACACCCACGGCTCCCTGAGCCCAGAAAGTACCCTTGCCCCTTCAAAACACTCAGGGTCTCCCTCCGCCCACCCCATGTCTGACTCGCAAGATACCACTCCCCAGGACTCCCCTTCGGAAATTCTTCCCACCTCCAGCTGCAGGCCCCCCAGAGGTGCCATCCCAAGGGCTCCCCCACACCTGTAGCAGCTGGATGGACATCTGACAGCTGTTCAGCTTCTTCAAAAGATCCAGGGCTCCTTCCTGTGGGTGGCCACAAGGTGAGATCAGGCCCTGGCCCTGCCCCAGGCCTCTCTGACTACTACTGTGTGGGCTTGGCGGGGGAAGGGAGCGAAGAACACAGACAGACAATCAGACAAAGGACAGCCATGGGGCAGGAAAGAGATGTGGACAAGGTTTTGGCCCAGAGCAGCTCTCTGACCACACGTCCCGCTGCCCAGCACAGGCAGGGTCTGGCTCTCACGCCGCCCCCCAGCTGCTGTGCCCCTGGCAGCGCCCCTCCCTGCAGGGGCTGCCTCTGAAGCCAGCTCATCACCTCGGCTGGCATCGGCTGCGTGCTTGTCTGCCGCTCCCCTCTCACCTGCCCAAACTGTGGGTTGCCACAGGGGCAGGACTGGGCCGTGTATTCCAGAAACAGGTCCTCTTGCCTCAGCCTCTCAAGTAGTTGGGACTGCAGGTGCTCACCAAGGCACCCAGCTGTTGTAAGGTATTAAAAGAGCTTCCTTGAGGTGCAGCTGATGTTTGATACTCTGTATGTACATAGTGTACAATGTAATAAGTTCTGACAGGTGTGGAAATCCACTAGCCATAACCACCATCAAGGTAAGAACATAGTCATCATCCCCAGAAGTTCCTTGGGTTCCTTTGTAATCTGTCCCTCCCAGCACCCCCAACACTAGGCAGCTACTACTCTGCTTTATGTCACCATAAATAACTTTGTTTTTTAAGAATCTTTTTTTTTTTGACAGGGTCTCACTCCGTAGTCCAGGCTGGCCTTGAACTCACAGCAATCCTCCTGCCCCAGCCTGAACACACTTCGAATGCATTTTAGACTCTGTTCCAGTTCTATCACTTCTCGGCTGTTTGAGTAAGCCCAAGTGCAGCGTTTAGCAGCCAGCCCTGCCCTCTGGTCCTGAGACCAGTTCTCTGGGGAATAGCAGCTGACTGTGTTGTGTGTGTCCCTTGTGCGGGCCCAGCTGCAAACCCTGTTCTGCCAGGACCTGGACCATATCCCATCGGCTGCCCTCTGTCAGTGCTTAGCCTCCCTTAGACTTGCCACGCTGGCCTGTAATCCCAGCACTCTGGGAGATTGAGGCAGGAAGAGAGCAAATTTGAGCCCAGCCAGGACAACTTAGCAAAGCAGACCCCAGTCTTAAAGTAAAAAATGAAAGAGGGCTGGTGACATAGCACAGTGAGAAGAGGACACCCTGAGTTCAATCACAATTTAAAAACAAACACACAAGCCAAATTTGGGTTCAGCCTGTTTTCAGAGGTGTGCTCTGCAGACATGTGCGCAGGTGAACTCGGGGGTGTCCAACTCCACAGGTAACTTGACTACAGGCTTATTACATGCCAGCAACCCTTCTAAGTATTTTATTTGCAATGAACTCTCACGATAACTCTGGAAGTAGGGCCTACTTACCACCCCCCATTTTCACAGCAACATCCCACTTTCACAGAGGAGGAACCCAAGAAACAGGGAAAACATTTTGCCTAAAGTCACACACGCTCTAAGGAGCTGAGCTGAGATTCAAACCCAGGCCTCGGGGCTCCAGCCACTCCTCAGCCTGTGTGGGAATGAACACAGACCCACCTGGACACAATGTATATTGGAGTCACCCTCTGGTCCACATTTGACAGCCAGTTTATAAGGAAAAAAACACTGATTCGTATTATTTGCCCATGTCTGTGGTGTACATCATCTTTCCGTGGCCAGTTTCAAGTGATCCACAGGCTGTCACCAAACCCCAAAGGAGGGTTTGGGAAGAGATGGCCCATACAAACTGTCACGTGGTCCCTCTGCCTAGGTTTAATAGAGGTCAACGACCTGTAGGCCACAGTCGATAGTAGAATGTAGCAAAATAACTAGCGGTTGATGATTTTAGAGTGTTCATGACTTTGTCTTTCACGGGATTTAATTGTAGGCAGATGATGTAATTTTTAAATAATAACTGTGCTTAACAAACAACTTGCAAAATTCCCCACAATTCAACAGCGGGGAGCCGTTCCCAGCTCACCACTGTGCGCGTGTCTCTGTGTACCCGGATCACACTGCGGAACAGCCATGAGCCACAGCTCGGCCCACAAAGCCGTGTGCAAACGTTGCTGGGAGTGTCCCCCCCGGGTGTGTGGGTGGCAGTATCTCGGGTGCAGGTGTGGAGCTGTGGGTCTGCAGCCCAAGGCCCAACTGTGGCTATTTGTCTTTGTGGGGTGAAGCTGCCAGCATTATGTCTGTAAGTTTAAGTGTGGCTGTTTGAGAAGTCTGTAGCTCTGCATATCTGGGTGTGGCTGTGCTGTGTGGTCACGTGTGTGTGGTTATGTTTGTGTTTCTTTCTGTGGCTACCATGGCCAGCGGGGACTACGTAGGTCGGGCCAGCTGGGCCAGCATGGGTAGCTGTGTCTCGCATGCAGTTAGATTCGTAGTTGCAAGGGCTGGGGGGCCAGCTCAACAGTTTAAGTACTTGTCTAACCGGCACTAAGCCTCTGAGTTGTTTTCCCAGCCCTGCATAAGCTGGGCATGGAGGTGCACACCCATAATCCCTGCACTCTGGAGGCTGAGGCAGGGATGGCAGGATTGCTATGAGTTCAAGGCCAGGGTGGGCTACATAGTGAGTTCTAGGACCAGCCTAGATTACAGAGCAAGACCCTGTGTCAAAAGAACAAAAACAGGAAGGGCTGGTGGAATAACACAATGGTTAAAGGGTTTGCTCAGCAAGCACAAGGCCCAGGGTTCGATTCCTCAGCACCACATAAGCTGGGTGTAGTGGCACATGCCTTTAATCCCAGCACTCAGGAGGCTGAGGCAGGATTGCCATGAGTTCAAGCCCAGGCTGGCTACATGGTGAGCTCAGAACCAGCCTGGACTGCAGAATGAGACCCTGTCTCAAAAAAAAAAGAGGATTTCCCCATTGCTTGTTTAGCTCTTGCACATGTGTGTGGCCACACCTACTGACCTGTCACCACGTGTGTGTGTGACAGTGCACTGGCAAAATCCTAAGCCACTAGACTTGAGGACTGGCTGCGAAACCAGCTAGAGCTGCAACGTGGAGGATGGGTCTGATTACAGGAAGCGTGTCCCCTGCCTAACCACACTGGGCGCGCTCACTTCCACTCCCGAGCAGGCCCCACCTTCCTCTGCCAGATGCCCAGAGCTCTGTGCCCACCTAGACGCTGCCAAGAGGCCGGGCGCAGACGTGGCCGCAGACAGCGCTAGGCTGCGGGCCCCTGCGGCCAGGCTGGCAGCGTTCCTGGGGCTCCGGGCGCGTCCGCAGGGACACACCCCCAGGGGGCGCTTTTTCTTCCCATTTCACGGAAGAGAAATACAGCCGCAAGGAAGGAAAGCGGAGGGGCTTGCCCAGGGCCACACATGCAGTGAGGAGGCGGCCGGGACAGGTTCCTCCCGCTTGGCCATAGCTCTATCCCAACCCTGTGCGGAGCTCCTGAGCTTCCCTCCACCTGGACCCCCGTCACCCATGGGGTGGGGTCGGCCAGCAAGGGACGGGGGGCGCGGGGGGGCCGACACAACCCGTGCACATGGCATGGAAGTCGGACCAGTTCTCCTGGCTGGGAGAGTGCCCCCACGGGTGCAGGCTCAGTTCCACGGCTGATTCTGGAGCTGAGGCGGGGTGAAGGCGGGGGCCAATAGGGAGAGGCTCTGGCTCTGTGCAGGTGGGCACTGCTGTTCTCTCTGGCTCACCTGGCGGTGCACAGCCAGGTCTTGTTTGCGAGCTCCTTCGGGAGCCGGTTAGCGTGGTGCAGAGGGCTTTCCACACCCGCCTCCTCATCTCACCCTCCGCGACGCCCTTCCTCCGAGGGCCGGGAATCTTAGCTCCTTACACAGGAGGAAACGGAGGCCCTCGCCACCGCGTGAGCCCCCTCCTCAGTGCCCTGCATGACTCCAGCGCCCCCGACGCTCGGCGGCTCCCATACCCCTCCACCTGGCTCTGGCCGTTCGCGTCTCGAGACTTCCTCTAGGGTCCCTCCCACTCCCAACTGCCTAAACTCACAGAACGCGCCGGAATGGCAATTTATGTCTACGGATGGCGATGGACGGAGACCACCCCCCCAGGGGGGGGCAGGGCGGAGGGCGCTCCCGGCAGGGTCCTCTCTCTAGCCCACGCCCTTGGGGATCGGCGGCCAAGTTTGCTCTGGCCAAGCCGACTGGGCAGTCTGAGGCAAAGATCACCACGGAACGGATCAAACATTAACTTTCGGCGGGACCTGCGTTCCGCGCTGCTGAGCCTGCGCGCCCCGGGACCCCCTCGGCCGGGACCCGCGCCACCTCCCGCCCGGCCAGGCCTCCCGCGGGCCCCCGCCCGCACCTGTTCGCCCCCGCCCGCCCGCCCGCCCCACCCAGCGGCCAAGGAAAAAGTTGCAAACAGAACTCCTGGCACGCTGGGGGTGGCGTCGCGGCAGCCGGGTCGGGCGAAGCGCGGCTCTGCGCCCCTTGCCACCAAGTTTCTGCGCTCCTTCGGGGCCAGCCAGAAACTGTCCCTTCAGCTCCCGCCTTCCCGCGCACGCACGGAGCCCCGAGACTCCCGAAAGTCCCTTCCCCGGCTCCGGGCTCGTCCCCGCGTCGCTGGCCGCCCGCGACGGAACCCACCGGGCCCGAGGGACGAGCGCCCGCGGCGCCGGGGCTGCGCACACGCCCACCCGGGCGCCCGGCGAGCGTCCCCGGGCCGCACGGCGCGTGCCGCCCTCGGGTGCCCGGCGCCGCGGGCGCCCGGCCGTGCCCCGGGGACGGAGGCCGCGGCCCCGGCCCTGCAGCCTCACCGCGCTCTTCCCGGCCACCATCTTCCCCAGCTTCTTGGCGATCCTCCGTAGCTCCTCTTCCTGGCCCATGCTGGCCGCGACGCCCGGCGGGGCGAGGGGCGCGGGGCAGCGGGCAGCCTCGGGGCAGCGGCGCCGGGGCGGAGGGCTGGCAGCCCGCGCGGGCCCCCAACACGCGACATGCACACGCCCGCGGGGGGCGGGGCTGCCCCTCCCCGCCCGCCTCCCAGCTGGGGGAGGGGTGGCGGGCGCTAAATATAGACTTCAAGGACTCGCGGGGCGGGGATGGCCCGCCCGCCCGCCGGGCCTCTGGGGAGGGGCGAGACAGCCAGGGGCCCTCAACCTACGGCCCCGCTCGGGGCGCCGGGCTGGGGGAGCTGGGGAAGGGGGCGCCCGGGGAGCCGGAGGGCGGCGGGAAGAGTTCCGGGCTCCGACTTCTGCACTGCTGCCGCTCGGAGCGGTAGGACCATGCTCGGTGCAGATCACCGAGCAAAGTTTCGCGCACTCTTCGGCGCCCCCGGAGCGGGCAAGCAGCTGTTTCCGTCAGTACCCCCCAGAGCTCGCGCTTTGCCCGCTGTCACCAGTACGATTAGGCTTTGCATTTCCAACAAGCCACCAAATGCTGTGGGTGCCACCAGGACCATTTTTTGAGGGGGAGAAATCTCATGTTTTTTTGTTTTGTTTTGTTTTTTGAGGCAGGGTCTTGCTCTGTAGTAGTCCAGGTTGACCTTGAACTCAGAGCAATCCTCCTGCCTCAGGCTTCGGAGTTCTGGGATTACTGGCACGGTCCACCACGCCTGGCTAATTTTTATGTAGGGTTAGGGTAATCGAATCCGGGACCTTGTGCTCTCTAGGCAAGCGCTCTACCCATTTAACACACTTGGAATCTTAAGGGCATTCAACAGAGGAAAATTGATCACGTGTGCATGGGTGCCCCATATGTATTTAGGGTCAGTCTAGTGACCTCAGTAGGACTGAGTTTGGAAAGACAGTTTTGGGTGGAGCCAGGAAACAACAACGTGTACCCCTACCCCGGTATTACTATATCCGTTTTCGGATGGAAGGACCTTCCAAGTGGCCCCTGTGGCCCTGGTTCCCTTCTTAAATAAGCAAGCTTAGCGGACAGAAGTGAGCTTCTTGTGAGAGAGCTCAGAGTGAAGGCACGAAGCACAGACTGCTGGGTGCTGGTTGTGGCTTGGGCGTCCATCTGATTAAAACTCCCAACTATCTAGAGAACCTCAGAGAATGCCACGCCAGTCTAGGTCACCGGATAACCCGGCCTGCACTTCTGTCTTCGCCCTGCTGCTGTGTGCCTGGGGTCAAGGTAGGACAGGGTGAGCTTTTTCATTCATTCAACAAACATGGCAACAAGATAGACCTGGTCCCAGCAAGCTGGGCACAAGAAACCTTAAACAACAGAGCCAGGGACTGGATTGAGGCCAGGGATGGGAAGAGAGAACGAGAAGTAGTCAGAGCTTTAAAGACATATTTGAGGGGGGGCCCTGCAGCTGGGATGTGACCCCCTCTGAAGAAAAGAAGCTTATTGGGTTTAAGTGTAAAGTAGGGGGTTGAGGAAAATGAGGGAAGCATTTGTAAGTGAGGGAGAAATGTTCATCTAACATACATTTATTGAGCTCCTACTGTCCACCAGGAGGTCTAGCCCTGGGCTATAGGGAGAGACAGAACAGCTCAGTGGTAAAACACTTGCCCAACAGGCACACGGTCCTAGGTTTGATTCCAGCACGGCACCTCGCCAAATTATATTTTCCTCAAACTTCCACCCACCTTGAGCTGTGTAATATAAAAACAGCCCAGACCGCCACATCATCAGGGTGACCAGGACCATAAGAAAACAGCAAGTGCTGCCCTTGTCGTGTACAAATAGGAAGACGAGAGCCCAGAGAAGACGACACCCTCAGGCACAGTCAGTAGCCGCCCCGTCCCCTCTGCCCACTGTCCCCTTGCACGTCACCTGCACACGACTCTGGGCACACCTTTGACAGCTTCTCACAGCTCTTTATTTTTGAGACAGGGTCTCACTCTGTAGCCCATTCTGGTCCTGAACTCACTTTGTAGTCCAGGCTGGCCTGGGACTCAGGGTAATCCTCCTGCCTCATCCTCCAGAGTGCTGGGATGAATGGTGTACACTGTCATGGCCCGGTTCCCGCTGCTCTTTAAAAGCCTGAGGGTGAGCAGGGAATTGATGCCCCCAGATACAATCTCCCCCAACCAGCTAGAGGTCAGATTTGGATGGGAGGGTGGGGAGAGGAAGAAGTAAAAATGGCCAAGATTCCTATGTGCCAATTTCCCACAATGATTGTAGTTATTATGTATTGTAAACATATGGTAGTAACAATAATTACGAGGGTGCTGGGGATGTAGCTCAGTATAACGGCATCTGTCTAGGAAGTGTGAGGCCCTGGGGTTCAGTCCTCCAGCACCACGCAAACTGGGTGTGGTGGTGCCTATCTACAATCCCAGTACTGTGGAGGATGAGGCAGGAGGATCGCTGTGAGTTCTAGGCCAGCCAGGGCTACACAGTGAGTTCAGGACCAGGTGGGACTAGAGTGAGACCCTGTCTTAAAAAAAATAAATTATGGGGGTGGGAGGGGGGGGAAATCAGAGCTAAATATCCCATTTCTTTAATCTCAAAGTGACAATACCAAGGTTAGGGTCCCTTGTGAGATCAAGCTCTCGTTGTGGGCAGGGGTCACCCACATTAATGTCCTTAACTTCATTTTGCCTGTGTCACTTCTCTGTATCCTCACTGTGCTTCCCAGGATTCTCCCACAAGTCCTCGTTTTGGGGTCCATCAAGATGGACTGTGGAGGAGCCAGCCACGTCAAGCCTCCAGGCAAACAGTGCTGTGCTTGGGGCTGTAGGAAGGGCACAGTGGTTAAAGTGCTTACCTAGCAAGCACAAGGCCCTGAGTTCGATTCCCCTGCACCACATAAAGCCGGGTATGGTGGCACACACCTGTAATCTCAGCATTTGGGGGGCTGAGGCAGGAGGATTTGCCATGAGTCCATGGCTAGCCTGGGCTACATAGCAAGTCCAGGACCAGACTGGACTATAGAGTGAGAACCGATCACTACAAAAACTCAAAAAACAAACAAGCAAACTCCAGTGTAGTCCTTTCTACAACTGCCTCAGCAACATCGCATTTTGGGTAGCTAATTCTTCATTGTTGGGGTGACCTGCTACTAGCTGGTATGGCATTATTATTATTATTACTTTTTTTGAGACAGGGTCCTGCTCTGTAGTCCATGCTAGTTCTGAACTCACTATGGAGCCCAGGCTGGCCTCGAACTCACTGCAATCCTCCTGCCTCAGCCTCCCCCAGTGCTGGGATTACAGGTGCATGCCATTATGCCCAGCTTATGTGGTGCTGGGGAATCGAACTCAGGGCCTTACACCTGCTATTCCTCCCTCCCCTTGGACATGGCTTGAATGTGCCCTCCAAGGCTTCATGTGCTGAAACCTTGCTTCCTGGTGCAGTAATGCTGACAGGTGGTGGAACCTTTGAAAGCTTGGGCTTCGTGGGTGGCCATTAGGTCAAGGAGGCTGCCACCTTGGAGAGGACTAATGCTGGTCTCCTAGAGTGACTTACATCTGGTGAGAATGGGTTCTTGTAAAGCAGGGCCACCCAACTCACGTGGCTCCTGTTCTCAGGCTGTTCCATTTCTTTTCCGCATCATGACTTTGCCGAGACACCAGTGCTATGCTTTATGGGCCCTCTGGGCTCTAGAATTGTAAGCCAAAGAAACCTCTTCATTTTTTCAGAGTACCCAACCTCTTGTATTTTGCTGTAGCAACACAAAACAGATCAGGTCACCATGTATCCTTGGATAGCAGCTTCCCCAGTCTGTGTCCACTAGATGCCAGTAGCAATCTCCAGTTGAGAACTATTTTTTTTTTTTTTAAGTCTGTTATGCCAAACATCTCCTGGGGCAAAACTGTCCCTGGTTACACTGTAACTACTGCTCCACATTAGGCTGTCTCTCTTTCCAGGTCCAGAGAAAGAATTCCAAGCCCCAGGATTTCTTCCCCTTCCCAATTATTCTTCAGATCCCATAAAGGAAGCTAGTGGAATTTATCCCCCCAAAATTCTTTATTAGAAATGAGTGAAATAAGCCTGAGATGAACAAAACTAGACGTCAGAGGCTCAGGGAACAATTTTTTTTTTTTTTGAGACAGGGTCTCACTCTGGAGCCCAGGAGACCAGTCTGGCCTCGGACTCACGGCAATCCTCACCCCCAGGCTCCTGAGTGCTGGGATTACAGGTGTGTGCCACCACACAGACTTATGTGGTGCTGGAGAATAGAACTCAGGTACTTAGCGCTTGAGCCATTCCTCCAGCCACAATCGTGCTTCTGTGGGGCCACAGAGCAGTCAGGGCTCCAGGGATGAAAGTCCAGCCTCTTTGGCCATCCTGGTACTCTGGTCCAGGAGCCCTCTGGTATCCCTGGTTGGCCTGGCCCCTCCTACCAGGTCAAGCACCTGGCAGCTGTAGAGTAGGAAGGGACATTAGCAGTTGGTGAGGGCTGAGAAGCACCTTCCTTCTCATCCAGGCTAAGCATGGCGGATCCCCTGGAAGCCTTTGTTCTACCTCTCCCCTTCTCCTTTCTCTGCCTCTCAACCCCGAGACCAGAACACTCCTGAGTTGAGCAAGAGAAAGAGAAATGAGCTAGGCCTTGTGGTGCGGGCCTGTCATCCCAGTGCTGTGGGAGGCTGAGGCAGGAGGATCACAAGTTCAGGCCCAGCCTGGGGCAGCCTAGCAAGCCCTTGTCTTGAAGCTGGGGATGCAGCTCTGGGCTCAGTCTCCTCCCACACACAGAGACGGGAGGATCCACTAATTCAAACCATTCAAGGAGGCAGGCCAATGTGGGTGAACTGTACTGTACTGGGGAATACAGTCCAGATTCCAGGGAGGCTGTGCTGTCCTCCCAAGGAACGGCATGCTACGTAACAGCCGCTGCTGGGCGACCAGAACAGCAAGGGGCCACGGCAACTGCTACGGTCAGACAGGAAACCAGCTGACGGTGGGTCGGCGCCCGAGCCCAGTACCGCCCTCTGGAATCTGGTCCTTTCTGCTCTCTAGCCAGTCTCTGGGCCCAGATACGCAGCCAGGGGCCACACCCACGGGACCCTCGCCTCATGCAGATCTGGACACAGAGCTGGAATCCAGTAAAGGACTCAGGCTAATAAGGGCCAAGAAGATGGTCCCCAGCATGGACGTGAATGACGCAGGAGGACATGTCCCCACTGTGGAGCCCCCGGGGGTGGGGGGAAATGCCATCCTGGTCTGATGGAAAGTGAGGTTCTGTAGCTGAAGAGAGCTCAGGACTTGGATCCAGGCGCAGGCGACGGCCTTGGCGGGTAATGAGACAGGAGGAGAGGAGCCACCGTCGGGCCCACCACGGAGGTCCAGCATCCTTGGTAGGGGCATGGTCCATGCAGGAAGGAGGCCACCAGAGAGACACGAGGGACAGAGAGAGTGACAGCCGGCGGAATGGGTGCTTCAGCGCCTAGGTCTGTATGTGATGGTACAGCATGGGCCACCAGAGGGGTCAGCAAGGCATGAAGCCATCTCCTTCAGTGAAGCCAGCCTGGGAAGACAAGGGCAAAACTCACGTCTAATCACCTATTCTGACCCAGCTCGTTTACTTCCTGTTTCATAACTACCCCATTGTGAGTAGATTAAATTATTCCCATTTTACCAATGACAAAACTGAGACTTAAGGAACTGGAGTGACTCGTATCTGCACTCAAAAGCCTGAGCTCTTCCTACCGTACACGCCGCAAGCGGCATCAGCTGAATACCTGGCAATGGATATATGGTTTCTAGGGCAACGGCACAACCAGGATGCACACACAGATTTGAATTTGGTGCTTAACTCTGACAGGCTAAAGATGATGCCTCCCCAGAGAGTGCCAGCTCCTGCCCTGCCCTCCCCTGCTCCCACCACAGATAACCCCTGCATCCCTGAGGAAGGCCCAGGCCCAGGCCCAGGCGGCCACCCCCCACAGGCTGATTTTTGCTCCTTCACAGTGCCACTCCACACGTGTACCGGCTGGACTTTGTGACTCAGCAGAGAAAAGCGAGATTAAGCATGTATTCTTGTCTTATCCCTGTCACACGCCCCCACGCTTGGATCTGGAAGTCCCTGGGGACTCCCAGAGCCTCCTGCACAAGTGGGGAGAGGTACATAGCCACCCTACTCCACTTCTTCTATGGGGAAGCTGTTCCTGCTCTCAGCAACCGGCCTGTAGACACATAGCTTTGATCAGATTCCACTGGGGAGCACCTAGTTTGAGCCTTGTTATCTCCACTGTCCCTCAAGGCCTAGGCTCTTCCCAGTTCATGAAGTCTTAGGCTAAAGAGGAAAGAAAAGCACCAGGCTAGAGAATAGCCAACGTGAGCTCATATGTGCCCCCATCATGCAGAGGAGTCTCCTACCCCACTGTGCCCACTGTTAGCCAAATGTGCCTCCCAGGTACCTTCCCTACCCTGGCCATCCCGCAACTCCTACCCGCATGTTCCTTCTGGGCAGAGGCGGCATCTTCCAGGCCCCGGGCCCCACGCCGGTAGGAGCGAGTGCTCTCTGAACTGGAAGGCAGGACAAGGTCAGTGTCACCCTGGTGCCAGAGCCTCTTGGGTGGGGATAAAGGGCTCAGCTAGGGGCTTAGGACGAGTGGGAAGAATGTAAGACTCCAAGGCTGAATCCATCACAGGCCCCAGATGCCTGGAACTGACTCCCAGAGGGCTGTGGGAGCGTCCCCAAGTCCAATTCTCCCCAGATTCCAATGAGAACAGATCTGCAAGGAACTGAGCTGGTGTTGGGGACAGAGTGAAAATCCCACTGAGAGGCTCTAGCACAAGTCACGCAGATGGGCTGGGTCTTCTGTCCTCTAACCTTAGCAGCCAGGGTCCCAGGGTGCAGATGTGTTGGGGAAGAGGGGCCCAGCCACACTTGCCTAGGGCCAGCACCTCGGCCTACAGCATGGACCCCACAGCTGGAAAAGGGCCCAGTCTTGGGCAGGTGGACTAGAGGTAGGGTGACCCAGGTGCTCCAAGAGGTCAGGAGCTGTTCACAGGTCACACGGCTGGGCTGTCACCAACCTGTACCTGACGGGGAGGTGTGTCTCTGCAGGGGTGGTCCCACATGTCACGCCAGGTCGAGGAGTGCCCTGGGACTCCCGGGGGTTCTCTTCAGAGCCAGGAGGGGCGTGGTTGGCGCCCCCCAGTTCCACGGGGCTTGTGAGGCTGGAGGAGGAGGAGGAGGAGACTGGGCGGCTCAGGCGCTCAGAGGCCTCAGGGGGCTCCGAACCCAGGCTGGGAACTTCAGAACGATCTGAAACCAGAAGAGATAATACCTGTTTTAGTCATGTTCTTGGCTGAATTTCAAGGCTGCCTCGGGGCTCCAGGATATGTCCCAGATGTCTCTGCACCCCATGCCCTCCGCTGCTCCGTGGACTCCAGCCTCGGGGAGCATTCACACCGCTGCCCACGCCTTCTCCTCAGCTCGGGCTTTCGCTTCCACGCTGCAGTCAGCTCAGTGCCCCTCCTAAACCCCCTGAACCCACCTCCAACCTCAACAGAACCCGTTCCCTCTGACTCCTGACCTCCCAGATCAAGACTGCTGTATTCATTCAACAAACACCCCCTAAATGCAGCCAGGTTCCACTGGGCACTGGAGAAATAGCCAGAGGCTGTCCAACCCCTGTCCCCTGGGGATTAACGCACTCTACTGCACTGAGTATTACACTGTAATCAATAGCATTCCAGTTTTGGGGTTGTTTCCTGGCACTGGGACCAAGCCCAAGCACCTGTCACTCTAGACCCTTCATTCCAGTTTTTATCTCTTTATTACATGTGCCTTGGCAGCTCTCAACGGACTCAGGACAAAGTGGATCCTCCCTAAACTCTTATCGCTCCTATTATTTTAAGTGACATGCTGAGGAATTTGGAACTAGACAGACCTGGGTCACTTGGAATGAGACAGGCCGATCCAGGTCTGAATCCCACACCAGTAGCTGAGGAGTGTAAGGTGGTACCTCACATCTCTGTTCCTTTGCCCGTAAGGGGAGGAGGGTGACCGCGCCTGACAGTGACCATGAGTCTAGTACCGACTAGCTAATATGCACCCTTGGCTCAGTGCACCAGCGCCTACTAGACTTCTGTAAATGCTATGGCCAGCACAATTCTGGATGACCAACTATACCTCCACTGGCATGTCCCACACGCCCTTGGACTGCAGTCCGAGAAGAGGTTTTGATGGGCAGGGGTGGGGGGCAGTCCTCACTCTGGCTCTGCAAGACAGCTGGTCCCAGGCTGCCAATGGTCTCATAGGTCTTGTTACTGATGTCCAGCCTCCCACTGGCCCAGTGGGCTTGGGCTGGGGGCTTCGGAGGGCAGCGCTGTAGAGCAAGGACAGCCTGGTTTCACCGGGTCAGCCCGCCCTCCCCACACCCGGCCCAATCTGGCTCTTTCTATCTGAGCCTGGGGAGCAAGAGCCAGCCCCACCTTCTCGTCCTCGTCCTCCTCGCTCTCAGAGCCGGGCTCCGTGGAGATGCCCCAGGGGTAGTCCAGGTACAGAGGGAAGGTGAGGGTCCCAGCCTGCGCCTGTTCCAGCTGCCGGAAACAGAGGATGCTAGGACAGAGCACCAGGGGCCAGGCAGGGACAGAAAGGGCCAGAGGGCAGCCCTGCCCCTGGGCTCACCAGCTCCTCACACTCCTTGTGCTGCTTCTTCCTGGCTATGTCCAGAGCCGTCTCTCCTGCCTCATTCACTGTGGGGGTGAAGCCAGGGGTCAAGATCAGGGCCAAGGAGACATAACAGCTTAGAGATTAAGACTGGCCTTTGGAATCAGAAATGCCTGGGTTTGAATCCCGGCTCTGCCACTTCCTGGCTGTATGACCTTCGGCATGTTACTTACCCTCTCTGGGCCTTGACTATCTCATCCACAAAATGAATATGCCGCTTGAAACTACCTGACCAGGTTTTTTTGAGGACTAAATTAATGACAATGACTAGCTCGCTCAAATTAATTACAATGAGTAGCTCGCTCAAATTAATTACAGTGGTGCTCGGCATGTAGAGAGGCATAAGTTCAACAGTTAACAGCAGGTACTACAGCCAGGAATATCCAGATTCAGCTATTATTCATTGCACTATTTCAGAAGTGTTATTTTATCCTTTTAGCAGACCTACAGATCCGTGGTGTCACTCCTATTTTACAGGTGAGGAAGCTGAGGTTCAAGTGATGAATGACAGAGCCCCAAGATCACAGAGGCAGTCAGAAGCCAGCCCATCTCATCGGCAGGGCCCTTCCTCTGAGAGGCAGGAGCACGCCCCGCCCCAGGACTCCGGACGTGGGTCCGGTAGTGATGGCGCTTGGTCCCACCTGTGCCCACCGAAGCTCTCCCTCTGAGCAGCAGCTTGAGGCAGTCAGGCTGGCCGTGGAGAGCGGCGTAGTGGAGGGCGGTGCTCCCGTCGGCAGCCTTGGCATCCAGGTGGCCGCTGGGCAAGGGGGTGCGGGGAGCAAGAAGGGGAGGACAGGAGAAGGGGTCAGAATCAGGGGGGAAAGTGGGAGAAGTGAGGGAGGGGAGTGCGAGGAGGAGAGGTGGCAGGCAGGCCCTCACCCGTTCTGGATGATGAAGTCCACCAGGGGCAGGGAGGCCTGGGTGGCGACTTTCACAGCCAAGTGCAGGGCGAGCTCTCCAGGTACCTGAAGATGTCCACACCTCTGAGTTTCCCCCAGGTCACACCAACCCACTGCTGCCCTCTTCACCTCTAGCTGCCAGAACCCCAGAGGGGCAAGACTGACAGGACAGAGCCTCCCGTGCAGGGAGAGTGAAGCATCAAGCTTTCCTGTACTGTTTTCTCCCATGGTTCTTCTTCCTGTATCCCCACAAAGGAGTTCCCCAAAGCTGATCTGGCCCGGGATCCCCTCTGCTCCCACTTCCCTTCAGGGAAGCCTTTGCAGCTGCACACATTCTGTGATGGCTTCCATACAAAGCTGCTCTCTGCTGTCCAGGCTGCTCTGCATTCTGATGTGAGGTAAGTGCTATCCCCTCCCTGCCCACTGGATGGCCCAAGGAGCTATCAGAAGGAGCTGGGCATGGCGATGCTTGTCTGTAATCCCAGCACTCTGGGAGGCTGAAGTAGGAGGATCACAAATTCAAGCCCAGCCTGGGCAACCTAACAACTTAGATACTGCCTGAAGGTAATAAAATAAAACAGGGCTAGACGAATGGCAGAGTGGTTAAATAAAGCACTTGCCTACCAAGGGCAAGGCTCTGAGTTGATTCTCCAGCACCACATAAAGGCAGGCATGGTGGCGCATGCCTGTAATCCCAGCACTTAGGAGGCTGAGGCTGGAGGATGGCTGCGAGTCCAAGGCCAGCCTGGGCTCCATAGCGAGTTCAAGGACCAGCCTGGGCTACAGAGCAAGACCCTGTCACCAAAAAAATTAAAGAAATTTAAAAAATAAAAAGGGCTGAGGATGTAGCTCAGTGTGAAGGTCCTGAGTTCAACCCCTGGTACCTTAACAAAATCAATCAATCAGACAGTTTGAAGATTGTATTTGTGTGTGCACTGGGGATAGAACCCAGGGCCCCACACATGCTAAGCACACACTCTACCACTAAGATACATCCTCAGCTCACAACATCCAAATTTAACATCCAATTAGTGCCTCCTGCATCTTCCCAGTGTCTCTGAACCCCTTTCTCCCTGCTCACATGCTGTTTATTACTAGAACAGCCAACGTGACAGCTTTCCTAATCTGACCAGTCCTTACCCACGCCCAAGCTCTTCGGCCCTGTGGATGCTATTAGTCACCCATTTTATAGACAAGGAGATGAGACTCAGAGAAGTTAAGTAACCTGCCCTGGATCACACAGCTAGGAAAAGACACGGCTGGGATTCCGACCCAGATCTGTTTAACTGAAGCTGTCCTTGGATGGATGAGATTTGAGCAGATGGCAGAGACAAGGCAGAGGGGAACGGCTGGTGCTGGAGGAGGCCTGGGGAGCACGAGTAAGCAAGTGGAAGGGGTTCTCACCTGCCCATCAGGCCCTGGCAGTGGCTGTCCAAAGTCCTGCCCACTGGCGAAGGCCTCCAGTACTGACAGGAGGTCCCGGTTACAAATGGCTGCCCGGAGTCTCTGGGGCGCGGGTGTGGACCGGCGGGCAAACCTGTGCTCCACATACTTGGCCACGATGTAGTCCCTGCGGACGCTCCTACCAAGACAACCAGAGGTCTCCGAGGATGGTCTGTTTGCACCCAGCTGATCCCTGGAACCATCCCATAGGGATAGAGAACTGCGTCCCAGAATCTTCTAGATCTGAGGCCCCTCTCCCCAGACCCTGAGACCTTGGCAGCTGGGGACACAGTCTCCCCCAGCCAGCATTTGCCCCTCACCCCACTTCCGTACATGTCACTCTCGGCCAAGGGCTTAGGGCTGCCGTGGGAGGGCAGCTGGGCCTCCATGATCTCATTGAAGCGCGTATTTCCGATGTTCAAGGCCAGCTGCGATCGGGGAGTGAGTGACAGAGTGTGAGTGTGTGTCTGTGTCTGTGTGTCTCACCCCTCCCCACGAGCTCCCAGGAACGAGCGCCAAAGCCCCGCCCTCAGACCAAGCCACACCCAGAACCCGGCCTCTGGCCCCGCCCCGCCCTCACCAACACCTCGGCGGGGCCCAGCACGTCCAGGGTGAGGGACTGCATGCGTGAGAAGCGCACGCCCAGCTCGCGGTGGACACCAGAGCACTGGATGCAGGTGAGCACGCCCAGGTTGGTGCTGAGCCACGTGGGGTCTGCAGAGGAGCACAGCTGGAGTGCGAGGGCGCGGACCCTCCCCTCCGCCTCCCACCGGGACTCCCCCACCACGGACCTGCAGCCCCGCAGTCGCAGCACTGCCCGTTCCCAGGCCTGCTCTTCACCTCTGCGATGAGCAGCTTCGTGAAGTCGTGGGGCTCCCCATCCAACCCGGCAGCTCCCCAGGGCCCGGGGCTATGGCCGCCGCCTCCGCTGGGCTCCCCGAGGAAGGCGCTGCTCAAGGCTTCATCTTTGCTGTTCTGCAGCACTGACACCCACCTACACAGAGCAGGCGCTGGTGGATCACCGCCCAGCACGGCTCCCTGCCCCGCCTGCCCGCTGCCTGCCGAGAGGCACTCACGCGTCACACTCATGCTCGTCCTCCGCCTGGAAGTGGTAGGTCCTGTGGTCTACAGGCAGAGAAGAGGGCTTCAGGCCCACGGAAATCCCAGTTGGAGCCCTCCTCCCTGCCAGGGCAGGCCCTCCAATCAATGCCAGGCACAGGCGAGAGGGCCACGGCAGTGGCTGGTAACTGGAGCGTTTTCTCAGAAGTCACCCCAAAGCAGCGTGGCAACATGGCTCCCTCCGTGTGAAGCTGGGCTTCCACGGTCAGGGCCCCGCACCTCTCTAGCCCAGGCTGAACCTGCAGCCACACCTCCCCCAGCCCCTCAGCCTCGGGGTCCCCCTGCTCTGACCCTCTTCCCCCAATACCAGGCGCAGCTCCCGTATCTTTTTATCACCCCTAACTCTGTTATATATTCTCTGGCTAAACTTGGATGCTCCCTCCTCAGCACAGCCGTTCCTGACTGCCTCCCTGACGCAGGCCCTCCACAGGCCTCGGGGTGGATCTGTCTTCCAGATCCATCCCCCCTCCCCCCGCACCACTCATCTTAGAGCCCTGAGCACCCTCTTGTGCCCTTGACACAGAAGACTCCCATAGGATGAGATCTAGGTCTTTCTCAACCCTAGACCTAAAGCTGGGCTCCAAAGGATGAGAAATGAAAAAAAATGTAAAGAAATAGTATGTAAAAGCCAGGTTACCCAAAGCCATTCAGATAGAGCTTTACATAATAATCACACCAACTGTGGAAAGTGGGTGCATTTTAATTGACTGTGATGGTGCTAAAGCCTCTAAACACTGTCCAGGACTGTGGAATCGTAGGCCTGCAGGGGCAGATATGGGATACTGAGTAAAACTGGACAGACAGAAGCCCAGGGCAGCTGTGGGCACTGGGTGGGGGCTACTCACGGGTCACCAGGTCAAAGCACTTCTTCTCCTCAGGGTTTGGCCTCACTTGGCACGTCAGCAGCGTCAGCTTCACCGGAGGCCGGTTTATCTGTGGGAATTCAGGGTAGGGAATGTACATGTGACTCAGGGCCTCTACTTCCCATCTGTGGAATGGGCATGCAAACCCCGTTCCAGTTTATACGTCCCTCTACCAGCGCCTCCAAGAGTGAGGGCTCCGCGTCCCATCCTTCTTCCCACAAGGAGACTCCAGCACCCTGGATCTGGGTTTGGGACCAGTCTCAGGAGGACGGCTTGACATTTGTCTACTTTGGAACATCAGGCGAGGCCTTACTGTGCTGTGTGAGATGGTCAGGCAGCCATACTTGACCCCGCATTTCCTTTTCTGCCAGACTCTTCGAATCCTAGGGCCCAGAGGGATAGAAAGACAGAGACCTAAAGCTTATCCCACGCCCCTGTATTAGAGAACAGAGCCCTGGCTCCTCTACGACCTCTAGGCACATCCCTTTGCCTCTTTCCTCCCTAGTCCCTTCACGTCTCTGGAGAAGATGTAGTCCTTCCTTCAGGAAGCTCCCAGCATAATGTAAAAACAGTCCCACTCTCAGAAATCATTACTCTGAAGGGGACTGTGCGACTCTGGCCCTGAGAGCTTCTAGCCTGATAGAGACGCAGCTTAAAATCTTAGAGAGCTCCTAGTCTGAGAGGAGGGGCAGGCTCTTGACGACAAGAGATGAAATAAAGCAGGCTGAGTATCAAAAGACCCACAAAATAAAAACCAAATCCATGACCCAAAGATACTTAACATTCCTCCTGTAAGAGTTAGTATTTTTTTTTTTTTTTTTTTGAGACAGGGTCTTGCTCTATAGCCCAGGCTGGTCCTGAACTCACTGGTGTAGCCCAGGCCGGCCTTGGACTCAGGACAATCTGCCTGCCTCAGCCTCCTGAGTTCTGGGATTTCAGGTGTGCACCACCATAATGAGCTTTATGTGGTGCTGGGGAATCGAACTCAGGGCCTTGTGCTTAAAAGGCAAGTGCTTTACTGCTATGCCATTCCTCCAGCCCCAAGATTTAAATATTTATTGGTTTCTTCTTCAAAGTTACTCTTGTCTGATAAAGATTAATTACTAAGTACAAACAAATACATCTCATAAGGATAGGCTAAAATTGAGATTAAAAAATGTCACCCACAAGTCTCATGTTTTCAGGAGTGGAGCTTTCAGAAGGTGATCGAATCACAAGGGCTCTAGCTTTGTCAGTGGATTCATCCATGGAGGTGATCATAATTTGATGGCATTGTTGGGAGGAGTGGCGCCTAGCTCAATGCACAGAGCCAAGGAGGTACAACCTTGAGGACTGTGTTTTGTTCCTTTCTCTCTGAATCCTTCCCCTTCTGCCTCCTGGCGGCCACGAGGTTAGCAGCTTTGTCCTACCCCACCCTCCTGCCAGGAGGCTTCTGCCTCAGCTCAGGCCTAGGGCAATGGAACTAACAGACCATGGACTGGACCTCTGAAACCATAAGCCAAAGTAAATCTTTCCTCTTTTTAGTTGTTTTTCTTAGATGAAAAGCCACAGTGATGAAAAGCTAACTAACACACGGTCTTTGTATTTCACAGACTTTTTTTTTTTTTCCACCAGGGAGCAGGGCAGAGTCAACACTTTCCTTTCAAGATGTAGTAGACCATAGAAGGTGAAGATGTAGTAAGTGCTTAGTAAGTCTTAGCTTGTTGTTGAAGAGTGACCTAAGTTCTCTGAGTCACTTACCCATCACTTTTCTTATATAGAAAGCCGACCTTCTCTGTCCCAAACTGCTTGTTGCCTTGGTGCTGGTGGATGCTGTAGCCGCCCCCGGAGTTTTTCCGGCTCAGATGCTCCTGTCCTCAGACATGCACAGGAGGATCAGGGTGGCTGAGAGGGAAGTGACCCACACTGCAGGGGCTTCCATCCCTCCCTCCCTCCGCAGTGGGCCCCTGGGTAGGACATCCACCCCCTCAGATGGCTCAGGGCCTGACCTCTCTGTTCTCCAGCTGCAGCGCCCCACGGAGGGAGTCCCGGAGCTGGGTCAGCTTCTGTAGCTCCTCTTCTTGGGCCTGATGCAGCTGTGGGGCAGAGGACGGGCCAGGGCAGCTACCTCAGACCCAGAGCAGCCGGGCAGCACCTCACCCCAGGGGCAGGAGCCAGCTTTTCCCACCCACAGACTTTCCTGAAGGATGAGGACATGACCATATCCCCAAGATGAGGCCCACTTACCACATGTACTGAGGCTGCCAGCTTTTCGATGAAGGGGGACAGGCTCTGAGCTGCCTTCAAGCCATCTTGGAAAAAGCTAAGATGGGCCAGAGGCCAAACAAGGGGTCCAGAGAGAGATGAGAATGAGGCCATGGGCACAGAAGAAGGTACCCTAAAGGACCAAAGGGCGTCCAGGGGCAGATGGTCTGATGGTCAAGAGAAGGTACTCAGAGGCCAGAGTCTCTGGGTTTGGATCCCATTTATTAGCTGTGTAACCTTGATGAATGGGCCTCAATTTTCTCATCTATAAAATGGGGGGGATTGTTGCCCACCATAGTGCATTGGAGGACTATGGGAGATCACACAGGCAAAGTCCTTTGTGCCTAACACATGGGACTTAATACATGGCTGGGCCTGGTGGCGTAAGCCTGTAATCCCAGCATTCTGGGAGTCTGATGCAGGAGGATCATAAATTTGTGTGCAGATGTGCTGTGAAAGCCTTGTGGCTCTACCAGACCCTGGAGATGTGCCTTGTTCTGCTATTCAGAAGGCTCAGGGAGGGACAGGGTGGTACCTACTTGTGCTGGGCATGGAAGAACTTGATGAGACTCTGCAGGAAGTCAGGACCTTGCTTCATCTGACTCTCCCCGGCTTTGAGCAGGTACTAGGGGACAGCGGGGCAAGATGTACGACATGAGGTAAAGGAGACAAGGCTCATCTTCTTGGCCGTGATGGAGTCCTGATGGCATCCCACAGGCCATGGGGCCAAGACCTGAGCTGAGCCTGTGACTGGGCCCCGGGGCTGGGCTGTCTCCAGACAGGCAGACAGGAGGATACATCCCCACCCCTCTGGGGGACCCCTTACCTCACACATGTGCAGCTGGAAGATGCGTCGCTCCCGCTGGGTGTCTTGGGTCACCTCCCCGGGGATTCCTCCGGTCATCCTGACCCGGTCCCTCTCCTTCTCCAGCCTGGCCCTGGATGACAAAGGAAGAGGGGCATGAATAACACTCAGTGGCCCTTCTCCCATCTGGTGTCTTTTTGTCCTCCCTTGGCCACAGATGCATGAGCCAGCAAGGGAGCTGCACAGGTGCACAAAGCCCTCCTCCAGCTGTGCCAGCTGTGGGAAGACGAGGCGGGCTCAGGGAACCCAGAGGGTGGCAGAGCACAGAGATATGAATTAAGTCACATCAGAGAATGACAGTGAATTGGGGCTTGACCTTGTCTGGGCTGACGAGTCTGAGCAGCCCAGACAACCTAAGGAGTTAGCTTGGAGGAAGTCATGGCTGAGCAGGGGACCCAGTCCATGTTGGTCAAGGCAGAGGGATCAGGGACCATGTGGAGAGGCAGAGGGAGAGGGTGCTGTGAGGTGATGAGGGTCCACACCCCCAACTCAAGAACCAACAAATGGCATCGTATCAAATTAAAAGCCTTCTGCACAGCAAAGGAATCAATCCACAGAATGGAGAGAGAACGAACGGAATGGAAAAAAACTGACCCCTCAAACAAAAGACCCAATCAAAAAAGGAGCGACTGAAATGAACAGTCAGTTCACAGAAGAAGCCCTAATGGCCAATAAATATGTGAAAAAATGTTCAGCATCTTTAACTGTCAGGGAAATGCAGGTCAAAACAACACTGAGGTTCCATCCAACTCCAGTAAGAATGGCTGGTGAGGTTACAGGGGAAAAGGAGCCCTCCTACATTGCTCATGAGAATGTAACCTGGTCCAACCACTGTGGAAAGCGGTATGGAGATGCCTCAGAAAACTGATAAGAGGTATCTCATTTGACCCAGCTCTACCTCTTCTGGGGATCTTCCTTAAATAGTTAGAATCATCACACAAGAGGGATACACACATATTCGTGCTGACAGAAGCACAACTTCTAATAGCCAAATCTTAGTAGCAGCCAGTGTGACCATCAACAGGTGAATGGATGAAGATGTGGTATAGTGACACAGGGAGTACTACTCTGCCGTAGAGATACATCTGAGTCATTTGTAGGAAAATGGAGGCACCTTGAGACCATCATGCTTAGCAAAATGAATCAGACACAGAAGGTTCAATATCACAAGGTTTCTCTGAGAAAACTGAACCATTAAAGAAGAGAGAAATGGATGGAAGAAGGGAAATTTTGTAGAGAGGGAAAGGGTGCATGGGGGGGGAGTAACGGGATGGGAAGGGGATCAGAAAGTAGACCAGGATGGGAAACATAAATGCACCAATTCATCGAGCTGACTATTACTATGCATCACAAATACATGTTACAAAAGAATAAAAAATTTAAAAAGTGAAGAATGTGAGTTAGAGGACCGCAACGTGCCTTCCTTCTTCTGAGCCAGAAGAGCATCCCGTTCAAGCCTGTGAAGTCTCTTGTGGGACCGGGGAACAGCTCAGTCTAGCACTCGCAAGGCCCTGGCTTTGATTCCCTGCACCACAAAAGCAAACCATTGCTGCCGCTTCTCTTTTAGGTGGTAGTGGGATCAAACCAGGGGCCTGGGAATTGGGTGACGCCTCAGTCCTCCCCCCTCTTCTTTTGAGACAGAGTCTAGCGAAGTGACCCGGGCTGGCTTTTACCCTTGGATCCTCCTGCTTCAGCCTCCTGGGTAGCTAGGACTTCAGCATGACCCCATTCCAGTTGGCTCTCTTCTTTCTAGCTGGAGTCAAACTGCTTCCTGTTCTTATAGCTGAGGGTCACCGGGGCCTGAGCCCTCCTAATCTCAAGGGTCCCCTGACGTCCACTCTGTGGCAGCATCCTCACATACACAACTTTCATAAATCTAAGCTCGGTCTCCTCACCGGGGAAAGGAGAATGGTGAGGCCTAGCTCTTGGGTGTTACATGTGGGGAATACACAGTACAGGTAGATGGAGTTCCTGGCATATGACAGGCCCTCAAGAAAGGGCAGGATGGGGGCTGGAGGAATGGCTCAGCGTTGAAAGCACTTGCCTAGCAAGCGCTATGTCAAGCGCTAAGTACCTGAGTTTGATTCCCCAGCACCACATAAGTCAGGCATGTTGACGCACACCTGTAATCTCAGCACATGGGAGGCTGAGGCAGGAGGATTGCCATGACAAAAATAAAAATAAAAACAGCAGGATTATGGTGGTGTTGGGGAGCTCAATGATGACACTGCAATTATAACTTGGCAATCTCTCTCTCTCTCTCTCTCTCTCTCTCTCTCTCTCTCTCTCTCTCTCTCTCTCTGTGCTCTATAGAACCAGGGCCTCTCACAGGCTAAGCAGACTTTGTACCTTCGGGTAAGTTTTACGCACAAGGTTTTCCCTTATTTCTTTCTTTTACTTATTTTTTATTTATTTACTTTTCTTGAGACCGGATCTTGTTCTGTAGTCCAGGCTGGTGATCCTGAACTCATTATGTGGCCCAGGCTGTCCTCAAACACATGGCAATCCTCCTGCCTCAGCTTCCTGAGTGCTGGGATTACAGGTGTGCGCTACTACACCCAATTTCTGTGGTGCTGGCGAATGAACTACTGTGCTATTCTTTCAGTCTTCTTCCTTTTATTTTAAAAGATGGAACCAGGCATGGTGGCACATGCCTATAATTCCAGCATTCTGGGAGGCTGAGACAGGAAGATCAAATTTGAGGTGTGCCTGGGCAACTTAGCAATACTGCATCCTCCCCCATCCCGAAGAAAGAGCTGGATATAGAGTTCGGTGTGGAGGCTGTGGGTCCAATCCATAGTACCACCAAGGGAGAAAATGGAGCTATTGGCTGTTAGAAAGCACCTACAGTCTGGGAACACCAACCACATACCTGTGTAACCCTTAAGTCAGCTCTCATGCAGGATGAGCCCTGTGATCAGGTGCTCCCACCTTCTCTTCTAGCCTAGCTAGCTTTTGGAATGAAGTCACCTTTCTTGCCTCCTACTCTCCTCCCCACCCCTAGAAAGGAGGCTACTTTGCTCAGGGCAAAGGTAAACTGTAAAGTGAGTTGCATGGCTTTGTCAATTACTGAGGCTCTCTCCCTCCGATCAACCGTGATAATTCAGAGATTTACCCTATGAAATCTGACAAGGTCATCCTGAGATAACCCATCACAGTTTAGTCTAAGAGCTGGGGAGTGCTTTCTCCCCCTAGAGGGTGACAACTTCCATTTCCTCCCTGGAAGGGTCACCCGTGTTCTCTAAACTTTTCAACCTTTAGAAATCTTATTATTTCCTTTGAATGGAGAAGAAATGAGATAAAAACACAGGTAAAAGAGGCTAAGGCCAGCTGCTGAGCACACGGAGTGACAGCGAGGGGAGTCCACAGCAAACGAATCCACGAGTGGGGACAGGAAGTCCGGATGACAAGAGGCAGGCGAGGACTCAGAAGGAGCGTGCACCTGCCAACCTCCAGCCCTTGGGCCCAGCCAAGCGCCACATCCCCGGCCAGCCCTCCTCTACATCCAAACAAAACCGCCTGTTTTTTCTGTCACCAATACTATTGTCACACCAGTGACACTTGGTACTTTATTTATTGAGCTGAGTCTCTTCTCGTCTTACAAATCATGGCCCAGGGTGCTGTTTCTTCTTCCCTCTGACCTATCAATTGAGGATAACAATAGAACCTTTCCTTGCCAGGGGACTAAGTCTGATAATGCATTTAAAGGGCTTATCCCAGTGCCAGGCTGGTGGTGCAGGCCTGTGATCTCAGTCAACAGGGAGGCAGAGGCAAGAGGACTGCAAATTTAAGCCTAGAGTGGATAATATAGGGACTTAGTGAGATTCCGCCTCAAAATGAAAAACAAGGGCTGGGGACATAGCTCAGGGTGAAGGCCCTAGTCCAGCCCTTGGTATTAGGAAAAACAAACAAACAAACAAACAGCCTTCTCCCAGCACTTGACAGAAAGGAAGCTCTCAGTAAGCACTGGCATTATTTACCAGTATTATTTTTTCTTTTTCTTTCTCTTTTTTTTGATGCAAGGTCTCACTCTGCAGCCCAGGCTGATCCTGAACTTGCTGGTGACACCTCAGGGCAATCCCCCTGCCTCAGCCTCTCGAGTGCTGGGATTACAGGCGTGCGCCACAATGCTCAGCTTTATATGGTGCTGGGGAATTGAACTCAAGGCCTTGTGCTTGCAAGGCAAGCGCTTTAACTGCTGTGCCATTCCTGCAGCCTCTATTAATTATTATTTTTAAGCACTGACTTCGTACCTGGTGCTCTGCTGGGCCTTTCAAACACTAACATGACAATCCCATCACGCAGGATACATTACTCCACTTCACAGATGAGGTGCGTGAGGCTGAGAAAGTAGTGAGCTAGGCCAACTGAAGGCAGGATTTGAACCCAGGTCTTTGTGACACTAGAGGCTCAGGGACAGCCCTGGTAATCAACACCATGCCCAGATTTGTTCCATCCTTCCCCCTTGATGGACAGGAAAAAGACCCATACGTAGAATAGCAGGCCCAGCTGCCTTTCTCAGCAGCCCAGTGGGGAGGGGACCTTCTTCCAGGATGAGGCTCTGAAGGCACCTGCAGCTTCCAGGGGAATCGTGCGCACCTTGCAGCCCGCTGGCTTCTGGCTGTGCCCGGAGCCCTCCCCGATAGGAGCGATAGGAGCGCAGTCACCTGTATGCGAACAGGTCACTCAAACTGTGTAGCTCTCTGGCGGGAGCCAGGGCCCAGGAAGCAAGGACTGCCCACAATTCCCCAAATCTGCATCAGCTAAATGGTGTTTTGTCTTTACCTTGTTTTCTTTTGAGATAGTTTTGTTATGTAGTTCAGGCTGACCTTGAGTGAGCTGTGCAGCCCAGCAGGCGGGTCTGGGACTCTAGGCCCTCCTGGCTCAGCCTTCTGAGTGCTGGAATTACAGGCATGGGACACCATGCCCACTTGGTTTTGTGTGTTTTATTTTGGGAGTAGTGGGGACTGAACTCACAAACTTCACACAGGGTTATGTTTCCAACCCATTCAAAAAATTTAAAATTTTGTGCTTGCTTCGGCAGCATACATATTAAGATTAGAATGATAGAGAGAAGATTACCATGGCCCGTGCACCAGGATGACATGCAAATTTGTGAAGCGTGCCATATTTTCAACATTATGTACTGCATCTGCACATATCAATAAAATGGGGAAATTTTTTTAAATTTTGAGGGGGCTGTAGAAATGGCCCAGTGGTTAAAGCACTTACATAGCAAGCACAACGTTCTGCGTTCGATTCCCTAGAACCACATAAGCTAGGCATGGTGGCACCCACTCAGAGGCTGAGGCAGGATTGCCATGAGTTGAAGGCCAGCCTGGACTACACAGTGAGACACTGTCTCAAAAAAATAAATAAATAAATTTAATTTTTGAGACAGAGTCTCACTAAGTCGCCCACACTGGGCTTGAACGCGGGATCTTGCTGCCTCAGCCTCATGTGCCATCATGCCCATTTTTTTTTTTTAAAGAGAAAGGGCCAAGTGGGGCTGGAAGAATAGCCCAGAAGTTAGAACACTTGTCTAGCAAGCCCAAGGCCCCGGGTTTGACCTCCCATATGCGCACACATCTGTAATCTGTAATCCCAGCGTTTGAGAGGTTGAGGCAAGAGGATTACCTCGTGTTCAAAGACAGTCTAGACTATATAGTGAGTTCAGGACCAGCCTAGACCATAGAGAAAGAGAGACTGTCTCAAAAAAGAAAGAAAGAAAGAAAAAAAAGTAACCCTTGCTAAGTTGCCCAAGCTGGTCTTGAATTTGCAATCACGCTGCTTCAGCCTCCCGAGTAGATGGGATTACTTGTGTGTGCCACTGTGCTTGATTCCAGTCTTTACTTTAAATGAAATCTTACAGCACGCCAGCCTGTAATCCTAGAGCTGGGGAGACTGAGGAAAGAGGATCATCACAGTACAAGGCCACCGGACTATACAGCAAGATCATGTTTCAATAAATAAACAAACATATAAATGAAATCTTACACGAAAGCTCAACATAGAAAGCTGGTAACAGCAGGCTGCTTGGGGAAGGTCGGCAGGTACCAGTTACTCTTTCTGCTCGGTAGGTGAAGCTCTGAAAGGGCTTAGTGGAAAGGACTCGGGAAGAGGCCATGTGGCCCGCAGCAGACTATAGACAGAAGAGCCTGTGACTCTACCACCTGTCCCCAGGCCTCTAAAGAGAGCAGATGGCCACACCTCTGCAGCGGGAGAAAGGGCCCAGGGGAGGCCCTGCAGCACCCACACTCTCCAACGGGGGATCAGCCCTCAGGGGGGGCTGCAGGTGTTATTGAGGAGGGGGCGGGGCTTCACACCTGGGGGGGGAACCCAAGGTGACGGGAGCTGGAGGAACAACACAGTACAAGCTCCAGGATCTACTTCTCCAAAGGGATCCTACAGACGGAACTGTGAGTGGGAGTTAGTCCCAAGCATGCTTCCCCACAGACAGGATGGGCGGAGTCCATGATGGATTAGGCACGTGTTGGCACACCCTGCACCCACTTAAAAGTGATGTTACATAAGAATATATAGCGATAAGCCTGGCTTGGTGGTGCACACCTGTAATCCCAGCACTCGGGAGGCTGAGGCAGGAGCATTGCTGTGAGCTCAAGGCCAGCCTGGGCTATAGAGCAAGACATTGTCTCAAAAAAGAGAAATATATATATATATATATATATATATATATATATATATATATATATAGTCACCAAATTTATTTTTGAATAATGATAGCAGATTACAGAACAATATGATTATTAGGATCTCTATTTTGTAAAAATATTTCACTAAAAATAAACGGGAAGCTGTTAATACTTTTTGAATCTAAAGTTGTCTGTCTTATTTTTGGTAGTTTCTTCTTGCACTACCTTTCAGGGAAAAAATGATAAAATTACAGCAATACCCATTCATTGTTAAAGAAGAAAACTCAAATAGCTGAGAAGTGTTGGCCGTTCCCCCAGTGGGATCCTAATCCTTCCTACGAATGACAGCATTGTTTTCTTCTCTTCTCATTTTCTACATTATACAGAATAAACAAGCAGAGCTTTGGCAGAATGCAGGAGGGAGCAAGTTTTCCAAAGAACAAACCATACCAGAGGTCCTCAAGCCTCACCGCCCCTGGGTCACCAGGACAGAAGAGTGGTGAGCAGGATGCGAGCCATGGAACAAGTCCCACCTCCTGTCAGCATGCTCCTATCAGGTTCTCATGCCACTGCTGATTGACAGGAGACAGAACTTCGCCTGGGCTGGCCTCCTGCTGCTGCTCATAGGACATAACAATTACCCCCCCGACACACACACACCTCTTGGGAGAGTGGTCTCTAACTAAACTGGTCCCTGGTGTCAGAAAGTTTACCGACCAGCTGAACAGCCACAGGCACTTACACTCTGGCTTCATAGTCCTTCCACGCCTTCTCCAGCTGCTTTTTGGAATCCTGTCATTTAAAAGAGAACAGTTTACCCAAAGGGAACTTGAGCTCGGGAATAATCAGAACCCTGCTACTTTTAGGGGATCCGGCCCCAAAGCTCATCTATGCTGCTGAACTGTTCTCCAGTCAACCCCTGCCCTAATTGCAATCCTGGCCCCTCCCCAGACAGACCCCCACCTCCACCTCCCCTTCCTCAGACCCATCTGGAATCAGTCAGGTTTGGTGGGCTCCGGCCTGCAGCGTGGAGATCTCTGGGTTCTAATCTGGGCCTTGCCACTCAACAGATGGAGAGAGGCCATGAGGATGAGGATGGGAAGATGAAGAACAAAGTCCACCCCTACCTTCATCCCCCTGTTTTCTCCTTCCTGGGACTAGATCACCCTCTTATCAGGCAGGATACAGGTCAAGAAACCCATGCACAGAGACAGTAAGATGCCTCCCCAGGCAACCCAGCAAGCCTGTAAGCCTTGGCTGACCTCTGGCCTGGCCCGCATCCAGCTCACACCCTTTTCAACAGCCCTGGCTTCCACAGAGAAAAAGCCGCTTGTCTGGTTCGGGTGGTTCCAGGCTGGTGTGCAGCTCAGGACAGGGAGGGAGGGAACTCTCTCATAGGAGGGCAGCTCCCTCTCTGGGTCAGAGTACCCAGGGAGATTAAAACCGTCCCTTCTTTGAGCTCTACTCTGCATTAATCGGGCCGCCAGGTGTGGAGACAGCAGCTCTACGGGGCTCAGAATCCCTGCAGCCTTACCCTGGCTCCTCCACATAGCAGCTGTGTAAACCACAAGCTAGCTGCTCACCTTTCTCCCTGAGCCTGCAGATGGGACCAGAGCACCTGCAGACTCCACCTCATGGGGCCAGCAGACAGTGGGACACAGTAGGGGAGGGGTGTCAGGTGCTGGCCAGTGCTCCTGCCGTGACACAGCCTCCCCCGTGGCTCCTTGGACCATGTCCTCTCACTGTCCCGTCTCCACCCTCGCTTCCTGCATAGACTCACCTGTCGCCCGTCCCTCAGCTGTCCCTTCATCAGACTGTCCAGGGGAAAAGAGACAATATTGTTCAGGTTCTGAACCTAGAAAAAGCAGAGACCCCCTTGGGTGATGATCTGTCCAGCCCTGCCGAGGTAAAGGGGTGCGGTGGGGTACAGAAAGCAGGGAGAGAAAGAGATTGAAGGGCAGGAGCGGAGCAGAGGGTGTCAGGGCCAGCAGCCTCCCTGACTGATTCAGGGTCAATCTCTGGGTCAGTGTCACCTCTGCCCCTTGCCAGGAGCCCCCTCGCTTCTCCTGACTCTCTCAGGCCAACCTGTACTACATTCCTATTGTTTTGGCCCTTTTCTGAGGAAAACCTTCCCTGTGAGCAGATGGGATAAACAGGAGCCAATCAGATCAAAGCACCTGCCTCCAGGCTACAGTGATTGGATCAGTCATGGACACATAATCCGAGTCAGCCAATTAGCATTCCCCCTGAGATTTTCTTTTCCTCAGTCATGGGGGCAAAGTTAAATCTTTCTGCTGGTAAGACAAGCACCAGGGCTGCTGGCTTCCCTGCCCTCTACTCAGAGACAAAGAAATTGAGAGAAAGGGATGGAGTCTAAGAACAGCCTTGGCCTTCCTACAGATGAGAGACCTGGGGCTCAGGCAGGCCATGTGACGTGAGCTCCAGGGCAGCAGGACAGAGTCCCCGCCAGCAGCTGGGCCCAAGGGCAGCTGGTAGACCACTGCACACACTGCCTCTTGGAGGTGATGTCACGCGAAAGCCAGGCAGGACACTGGGCAGAAAGGAAGCCATGGCCAGTCCAATGCCATGCAGCCTGGGGAAAGGGGAGGCAGCACAGCCAGCTGGTGCCCAGACAATGGAGCCGGACGCTTGGGTTCAGACCCAGTGGAGGACCTCAGGCACACTGCCACCTCAGTCTATGGTTCCTAGTCCATGAAGTGGGGATGACAGTAAGAGCAGCTTCACAGAGCCACATGCCAGGGTGTCCAGAGAACCGGGCCACCCATGGAAGGAGCTGGTATCAAGGGGCAGCTCCACGATGGGGACTCAAGGGATGCGGTGGGAAGGGACAGTCACCGAGGAGGCTGTCAGGAAGGGACCAGAGGCCACTGGGCCATACGTAAGGCTGAGAGGCTTGTGGAGGTAACAGCAGTTGTAGGATCTGAAGGTACAGAAGACGCCACTGGGAAGGTGCGAGGTCATGCAGCGGTAGCAGCACAGAGGCACGAGGGCAGGAACCCCAAACATGTCCTCCCAAAGCTCCCAGGAGCCCCCTCGTGTGAGGTCTTCCCCACAGCGAGACCCTCTCTGCTCCTGGGGGAAGAGAAAAGGACGAACAGAGACAGAAGAGTTGGAAAGAAGCCAGAGAAAAAGCAGGAGAGCACAGGAGGCAGGTCAGAGCTGGGAAGGGACCGAGACGCAGTCAGAGGTCCAGGGCTAAGCCTGAGAAGGGAAGGGGCAACCCTGACTCCTGCCTGTTCAGGTTCCTAAGACCTGACTGACCCCAAGCCCAGGCTGGAGGCTGGCAAGGGAGGAGCCAGGGCCTCACCAGGTTCTTGAAGAGCGCAGCCACCTCGCGAGCAAACACAGCCAAGTTCAGGAAGCCTGTAGACAGCTCGTGGCTGTTCTGGGACAGGTGGCTGTTGCCCAGAGACTCCACAGCCTCTCGGTACTGCTCCTCGTTCTCCACGTGGCCTGTAGGGGTGGGCGCAGCTCAGAGTCTGGTCCAGGCTGGGCCGGGGCAGGGCCGTCCGGCCGCTGTGCCAGGACCTGGATGAGCTCACTCACCGAGGCCGGAGCTGTGGATGGTCCGCACGGCCTTCCTGATTCTCTGTAGGATGGCCTGGTCCCCTTCCAGAATCTGGAAGCAAATGTGAGCAGAGGGTCAGCAGGGGAGGGACCCCTGATTCCTAAATGCTTATACACAGAGTCTTGCTGTCCTGGGAGCTCCATTCTGGGGCCTTCCTGTACCTCCACCAAACACAGACACCTCCCTCTTCCACTGGACCACAGAGGCCACAGACCAGCTACGCCAGGAAGACTCAGACTTTCGCCCGGCCTACAGGACCAGCTTCATAAACACAGTGAGTGCCCTGGATCTGGGGCGAATCTGGACAGATCAGTCCACTTCTCTGAGCTTCAAGCACCTTCCTGAAAAATAGGGTTGATGCTCTGGACTAGTGGAGCAGCTGAGAGGACCCAGCGGCTGACAGATGTGTACAAGTGGCTTCTAGCAAAACACCAAGAACATGGACTGTACCAGCGACATGGGCAGGGGACACCTGTTCACCGAATCCATGGCTGAACAGTCATGTGAAGCTGAGGAGGAAGAGGTCAGGCACCCATGGGGGTTGGCAGGAGCTGGAGAGATGTGGTATCTGCGTCAGAGACGGGAGTGTCCCACCCCCGCTGGGAGGACTGGCCAGAGGACAGCAGACAAGCCCAGACCCTGGCTGCAGCGTACCCACTGATGGGCGGAAGGGCCAGAAGACGTGGTTATGGCAGGACCCACAGCCCAGGGAAGCTCAGTCCAGCAAGAAACATCTCCCTCCCCTTCCTCCTTCAGTCTGGCACAGAGGCTGTTGACTTTGTGACACCTGTGAACTACACAGTTAACTTGGAACATACAGCATGTCCGAGCTGAAAGAGGCCCACAGGACCACAGATGAAGAAACTGAGGCCAAGATAGGGAAGGGCCTTGCACAGAGTCACACAGTGGGGTGGCGGCAGAGCTGGGCTCCTGGAAGAGTGGCAGAGGGTACCACCCATGCAGTGTGGCTCACACTGACCAGGCCCCAGTCCCAGCTGTTGCATCCCAAGGTTGGAAGAGGATCAGAGTTTGATTTCAGGAAAGTTACTTTGATGTGACGAGATGTAGCAAACACATCCAGGATGCTAAGGGTCTAAACAAAGGGTTCTCACAGGAGGGTGCACATAGGCAGACCTGCAGCTACGTGGAAGGCTCTGTGGGCCTCTGAGGTCCAGGTCCACCACCCGGACACCCTGCAACCTTGGGCAGGTTGCCCGTCATCTCTGAGCTTCCTGACGCATCATCTGTGAAATCTGGGGTGCGGTGCCTACCTCCCAGGGTTGTTCCACAAACGCTGTGCGACATAGTTCCTACAGGGCCTGGAAGCCCACCATGCTCCTGCCTGGGTATCAACCCAAAAGACTTTCAGATCGTGGACCAGAGGAAGCCCATCCCAGGGCCAAAGAAGCAACGTCAAGGCAGATTGAGAAGGTGCTGTATCTGAAGCTCTTCCTACAGGAGACACAAAGTCCAAAGAAGGGAACATGGACATCCCTGTGACTCGGAAAGACCCAGATGGAGAAACGTGCTCGCCAAATCCCTTCAGCTCCACTCTGAAACTTGAAAAGCTGGAAGGGGCTTAATTTAAGGCACTATGAGTTCACTCTAAAAGTCCACACAGGTTAGGAGCTGGGGGAATAGTACAGCAGTTAAAGCACTTTCCTAGCAAGTGCAAGGTCCTGGGTTTGATTCCCCAGCACCACATAAGCCAGGCATGATGGTGCACACCTGTCATCCCAGCACTCAGCAGGCTGAGATTGGAGGATTGTAGTGCGTGTGAGGTCAGTCTGGGCTACGTAGTGAGTTCAGGACCAGCCTGCTGGACTACAGAGCCAGATCCTTTATCAAAAAAAACAAAACAAACAAAACAAAACAAAAATGCAGGTCAAAGATAGGAGTGGTTTGCAAAGGGATTTAGAAAATTTCTGGAGGACAGATTTGTGTATCTAACATACACAAGATGCTTATGAAATGTCTTACTACATGAATGATGGTTTGCAAAGTAAATGCTAGTAAGGAAGGCTGAGGCTGCGGCTACAGGGGAACCTGGTACTTTCTGGTCAATTTTGCTGTGAATCTAAAATTGCTTTAAGGAACCAGAGGAATGGCACAGTGGCCATGAGTTTGATGCCCAATCCCCAGTGCCACATAAATCCAGGCATGGCGGTGCATGCCTGTAATCTCAGCACTCGGGAGGCTGAGGCAGGAGGATTGCTGTGGGTTCAAGGCCAGCCTAGGCTCCATAGTGAGTTCAGGACC
>PVKB01002292.1:124499-160850 GCA_004027205.1 Ctenodactylus gundi
ATGTAGTTGCTAATTTATGGGAAAAACGGGAGCTGGAGACAGGTGCTCAGCTTACTCCAGGCTGAGGAACCCCCTGCAGTCACCTGGTTTCTTTCTCTTTCCTTCTTTTTTTCTCCTTCACTTCTTTCATCTCTCTCTCTCTCTCTCTCTCTCTCTCTCTCTCTCTCTCTTGAGGCAGAGTCTCATGCTACAGTTCAGGCCGGTCCTGAACTCACTACATAGCCCAGGTTAGCCTGGAACCCATGACAATCTTCCTGCCTCATCCTCCTGAGTGCTAGGACTGCAGGTGTACACTCCCACTCCTGGCTTATGCGGTGCTGGGAAACCGAACCCAGGACCTTAGCAAGCGCTCTAACCCCTGCACTGCTTTCCTTCTGACTTTGCTGCCTAGGCTGGCCTTGATCCTCCTGCCTTAGCCTCCTCAGTAGCTGAGATTACAGGAATGCCTCACGGGTCTTGACTTGCTACCAAGATGCTTTCACTACTAAACAACTACAAAACAACTCACAGTGAGAGGCACGCGAATGACAGCAGCACTCCAGGGGGCAGGAGGATGGCAAGGTCAAGCCCAGCCCAAGCAATTTAGCAAAGGCCCGCCTCAAAATAAAAGAAAGAAAATTTAAAAGGGCCGGAATGACCCTCAGTGCAAAGACCCTAGATTCAGTCCCCAGTACCAGAAAAATAACAATAATAGAGATAATCTCTCTTTCTCTGTTTTTACTTTGTTTCTTTTTCTCTGTTGTGGTGCTAAGGATGGAACCCAGGGCCACGCTCTATGCCAGGCAAGTGTTTTACCCTGGGGCTACCCCCCTTCCCCTAGGAGAGGAACTTTTAAGAGACCTAAAAAACACAGGAACAAATGACAATGTGTGAACCCTACTTGCAACTGGATTTTTAAAAAAATCTGTAAAAGAAGCTAGAAAAATTATAAGACAACTGGAAATTTGAAAATGGAGTATTTTGTCAATCTAGAGATTTAGGGATCTTTGTTAATGTTTTGGGGGAAATCATAATTGTATGGGAACCCTTATTGTTCAGAGATACACACTGAGCTACTAGAGAATGACGTGTACCTGGGGTTTGCTTTTAAATAACCTATCAGGCAAACAGGGAGTGGTGGGTGGGCAGGGCTAGGGGATGGGGTTAAAGCAGCTCTGCTGACTGGACCTGCTGGCTAAGGGCAGCTGCCAACCCACATGTCAGGGGTCATGCAGAGAAGGAGCACAGGACATTGGACACAGCAGCTCAGCCTGTAATCCCAGCTACTTGGGAGGCTGAGGCAGAAGGATTGCAAGTTCTAGGCTGGCCTGGGCAACTTAAGACCCTATATTTTAAAAAATACATATTTTTTAAAGGGAGGCTGGGGATATAGCTCAGTGGCACAGCGACGTGTGTAGTGTGCACAAAGTCCTGGGTTTAATCGTCAGCTCTGAAAAAAACAAAAAAAGAAGTAAAGAAGAAAAGAAGGAAGAAAGGAAAAGAAAAAAGAAAGACGCCAGGCATGGTATATGCCTAGAATCCCAGCATTCTAGAAGGCTGAGGCAGGAGAATTGCAAGGCTGAGCCCAGCCTGGGTAACTCAGGACAATGCTGTCTCAAGAGATACTACAACACCGAAGAGCTGGGGACGCAGCTCAGCGCTGAGCGAAGGCCCTCGGATCAGTCCCAGCAGCACACGCCCAACAGCAATAACACCACCATCAACCAAGAGGGAGCAGGATACAGTGTGGGAATCCAGCTCTGCTCTGGGCCAGAGCCTCCCCAGCGCCTCGACCCTGCGCAAGTCCCACCTTCTCTGGCTGCAGGCTCCACCCGCAAAACGGGAATGCCAGTCACTGCTGCTTGGGCCACCCGCTCTGAAAGCAGAGTCGCATACAGACTACAGACGGCTGTGTGGCCTGTGTAGGTGGCTTTAACTTTACTTTGTCTCACTCCCCTACCCAACAGCCAGATCAAGAGGAAGCAGAGGCGGCAAGAACAAGCGAAGGGTGGCCCGTGGGGACTCTGCTAGCTCTTGGGGCAACCCCAGCTCAGTCCACTCCCTGGAGGTGACAGAGGTGACTGAGGGACCCCGACTGCTGTCCACCGGGTATCGTAATCTGTGCAACTCTCCCTTCCACACCAGCGGGGTGGAGGAATGCATTGGGGTCAAGTGTCGGAGACCCTGCTGAGTGCCTGGCTTCCTTCAGTTCTGTGCCGGAGACTGAGTCTTGGGCTCAGTCCCTGCCTCAAGTGCTCAGAGCCTGGTGGGGAAGATGGGACAGGGACAGGGGCTTGCTGAGGGGTAAGGAGGCCTCGGGGAACACAGACAGCCCCCTCCCCACACCACTGCGATAAAGCGATGCTGAAAGCCTGAAAAATGTCCAGTCGATGGTGGAACAAAGCTGGAAAGGGACCAGAGGCAAAGTCCCCAGGGCAGGAGTCCTCAACACAGCAGTGGTATGAGCAGCTGGGCCCCAGGGCTCAGCAGCACCCAAAATAACCAGTTGGGAGAGCTTGCTAATAATAACCAGCGAGCCACCGTGGGCAGCCGCATCCCAGCCCTTGACCCACTGTGGATTACTGCCTGGCATCCTTCCTGAGACCCAGCCAGCCCCCTGATGAGGAAACTGAGGCCCAGAAAACAGAGGCCATGTGCCCAAGCTCATACAACGAGTCACAGTGGGACTAAACCCAGGCCTGGACACTTGGGCTCCAAGGGCTGAGTTTTACCCAAATCCTAAGGTTTTTATCCTAACAAGTAACAGGTGCTGCTGAAGGGCTCAGAAAGAGAGAAGTGACCTGGCAGATTCCTGTGGCAGCGAGTTCCCCTCCTGGGCTGGGCTGCAGATCCACGTTCACGGGGGAGTGCAGCCTTGTCCTTAGGGCAGAACAGGGTGACAGGGAACTCAGTCCAGCCCTCGCCCAGAGCAGGTCATTTAACAGGAAGGCCTCAGAGGACAGGTCTGCACCTCCATCCACCCTCTGCCCCGCATACCAAGTGCTTGCTTTGGGGACAGGCGCTGTCTGCTCGGGCCACATGATTACTCCAGGCAATGCTGAGTAGGCTGAGCATTTGCTCAGGTCCAGGGGGAAGTACAGAAGCCGGGGCTTCAAAGCTTTCCCCTTCCTTCTCGTGTGTGTGTGTGTGTGTGTGTGTGTGTGTGTGTGTGTGTGTGTGTGTGTTACTGGGGGATTAAACCCAGAGCCTTCACACTGAGCTACATCTCCACCCTTTCTTCACATTTTTATTTTGAGAGAGGCTCTCACCAAGTTGCCCAGGCTAGGCTCCAACTTGGGGTCCTCCTGCCTCAGCCTCTCAGAGTGCTGGATGACAGGCTACACCAACACGACCAGCCCAGAACTCTATCTTAACTATCCCGCTACTGCAGACCCAAGCCTTGAGACCCAGCTGTCTTTTCTGATGAGACAATAGCCTTTCTAAGGACAGATGTCTTCAGGGGCCACACAGAAAAATTCAGAGAACGGCCTTCTGATGTGCACACACAAGGCCACAAGACCTCCCCACACCAGGAGGTGGGGGGACAGGGGGCTGCATTTTCAGCCTGTTTCCACCATTCACTCTCTGTGTGCTTCTGAGCAAATTCCTTTTTCTCTCTGTACCTCAGTTTCCCCATCTGTACAATTTAGAACTGAGAGGCAAGAGCTCTAAATCTCATTCTGGGTGGACACTCTGGGACTCAGAGACGGGGTTCCAGCCTTGATCACCAGCAGGAATGGTGTCTGCATCTGCAGAAGCCAAGAAACTCCCAGGCCCATCACCTGAGCATCCAGGCCAGGCTCTTCCTGTTTGGGTGGACCGGGCTCTGCCGCTTTCCCGCCTGCCCCAGCCTCAGACTGGCGAGACAGCAAGGCCTGGCAGTCAGGACCCGGGGCCAGTACCAGCTCTGGCCTGGCCCAACAGCGAGCATGCCTTGCTCCCCTCCCTCCCAGAGCCTCCACCTCTGGACTCCCCCTCGGGAATGGAGGCTGGGCGGTGACAGTGAAGGCTCCTGCCAGCTCTGACATTTATTATTTCAGGATCCCTCGGCCTCTGGCTGTTTTCCTTCCTGCATGGCTGGCGCCCGTGCAGGCCATGTGCCCCTCCATGGGGCCTCCAGACGGCCGCTAGCCTGGGCACCTGTCCAGCCTCGCCGGCTCGGTCCTGCCACTGCTCCTGGTAGCGGGGTGGGCAGCAGAGAGGAGGAGGGGTTCCAGGAAGGGAGCGGCGCCCTCAGCTTGGCTGAGCCCTCTGCAAACTCCAAGTTTCCTGACTGAAATTTTCCTCGGGACACTGCTCAGCAGAGTGATGAGCTAAGACAGCAAGAACTCTGATTCCAGAAGATTCCATCCAACCACTGGCCGTAATCCCTGAAATCCACCCAGCCCTGGGGGAGAGCCCGGCCTGCCTTCTTGGACAGAGTCACCAAGCGCGGGGTGTCTGCCAGCCTCGTGGCTGCCTTGCCGGCCAGGATGGGACCCACCCTGCCCCCTTGGGACTTGCCACCCATCACTAGCCCTTCCACACCAGCCTACGGGACTTGTGGCAATTTCTGGACTGTGCCAAGCGGCCACCAGACTTTGTTCTCGCTGCTCTCTAGCCCCACCCCCGCTGTCTGGTAAATTTTTCATTGTTTCCTGACTCAGCTTACAGGTCACCCTGTCTCTACAGCCTGTCTCTAAGCTACAGGCTCCTGTCACAGCATCAGCAGCCCTGTGACCCACACACGTCTGACCTCAATGTGCCTTAGTAACTGCGGCACCCAGCACAGGGGTGGACACAAGGCTGTCCCCAAACATGTGCAGGAGGAATGGGTGATTGAATGGATGAATGATGGGGCTGGAGGGATGGCACGGCGGTTCAATGGAAGCCCTGAGTTCGATTCCCCAGCACCACATAAAGCTGGGCGTGGTGGCACACTCCTGTAATCCTAGTACTTGCGAGGCTGAGGCAGGAAGATTGCTGTGAGTCCAAGGCCAGCTGGGGCTACATAGGGACCTGAAGACCAGCCTGAGCTATAGCGTGTGACCCTGTCTCAAAAAAAAAAAAATTCTGGTTCCAGTATCCTTAGCTTTGTGACCTAAGGCAAGTAAATTAGCTTCCTGAGTCTGTTCCCCGTCCCCTGCCCCTATTACATGGGATTGAACGCAGACACGTCAGCACTCCTCCCAACATGCGTGGCTAGGAAGGCTCCATGGCAGCCATTTGTACCTATCACACGCTGTCTCTGAATCCCTAAGCTGCAAAGGGAATCACCTGGAGTGCTAAAAAACAAAACAAAACAAACAAAAATCCAGTGCCTGGGCCTCCAGTGCAAGGTGAACTGTAAGGCCAAATGCCCAAGTCCAAACGCTGGCGGTGCCACTTGGTAATGGTAGAGTCGTCAGATGTAGCAAAAACAAATATGGAAGACGCAGTTGTGTTTGGTCTTCAGATAATGAGTAGCTTTCCAGGTGAAGTGTGTCCCAGATATTGCACGGAAATCCTGGATGCGATCTGGCAGCCCTACTCGCTGGGTCCCTTCACTGTTTGATGTCTTAAAGTTTCCTTACAGGGAGATCATTAAGAGAAGGAAATGCTTACAACATTTCCTGGTGTGGTCGGGAGCCCCATTTTTATCGCTTTTAAAGCAACCCAGACAACACAGATGAACTTTGGAAGCACTACGCTAACTGAAAGAAACCAGACACAAAGCCCCACGTGTTGCAGGTGTCCGTTTATATGAAATGTCCAGAGCAGGCAAATCCATTGAGAGAGAAAGCTGCCAGGACTGGAGGACTGGCAGCTGGGGAGAAGGGTGACTGCCTCCAAGGTCCCTCTATGGGGTGCTGGAAATGTTCTGGAACTAAGGTGTAATGACGTTTGTATGACATTCCCAACATACTAAATAAAGGCCACTAAATTAAATGGTTAAAAGGGCTAATGTGATGTTATATGATGTTTAATCTCAAGATTAATGTTTAATCTTTAATGTTCTGTAGGCCAGCCAGGTCCTGAACTCACTACATAGCCTCGGCTGGCCTTGAATTCACAGCAATCCTCTTGCCTCAGTATCCTGAGTGCTGAGATTACATAAAAAAAATTTTTTTTAATCTACTAAAAGCAACCTGGAGAAGGACAGTATGCAGCCAAGACTGGTAACTTTGGGGTCAGCTCTTGGCAATTGTTCGATGAGAGTGAGTACATGGGAGATTATATTTATAGAAATATACATATATATCTATATGTGATAGATCCTTTATACAGAATCCTCTTAAGCAAACCCACACAAAGAGCTGTCATCTCTGACTAGATAGGGAAACTGAAATTCAGAAAGGTTATCTGCCTGAGGTCACAGAGCCAAAAGGAATTTATTCAGTTCTGACTTTGGTCACTGACCCCTGGCACCGACCTCAGCCACGTCCCAAGTGCAGTGGGGCGAGTGTCTATCATTCTGTGTCTGGCAGAGTCCTCCTCCTACATGGGACCTTGTCTGGTCACCTCCGTGCCCTCAGGAGCAGCCCCTGTACACAGCAGGTGCTCTGTAAACTTGGTTTAATGGTTTATTAACCCTACATGGGCCTGCGACAGATCACCAGCATGGTTTTTGCCCTGACTGCTCATGAGAGTCACCTGGGGAATTTCTGGGCCATTCACTTGCCCAGGCCTCGGCCCTGGCAGATTCTGATTCCCAAGGGTCAGGGTGGAGCCTGAGGCAGACAAGGCTCTTGAAAGCTCAAAGCATCAAACCAGGCCAATTGGCCAAAATTCAGCAGCTGTTCCTGCTCAGCCCCCCAAGCCTTCCAGAGCACCTCCAGAGACTGGGCCTTCCCAGGCCTGCTCCTGGGCTGAGAAGCCCCTCACTGTGCCGTGGGGGGGTCCTTCCTGCCTCCAGTGCACCAACCAACAGACCAAGCAAAGGGACCTGCCAGCAGCATCTGCTAAAGAACCACATGATCAAATCCCTTGCAGGGCAAGTGTTTTCCTTTTGCTCTGACCTAAAGTTTCAGTTTCTATCCTGAAAGCTGCCTATGTCACCTCAGGGGCCAGAAACAGGGGGAAGCAGGGAAGAAAGTCTGTACCAAGAGACATGAGACGTGAGGGAGGAGACGTAAAGGGCCCCAGTGGAGCCGGGAGGCTGGAAGAGCCCAGGCCCCATGCAGAGGCGGCCAGGAGAGGAAAGGGGATGCCAAACCCATGCTAGAAAACCCCTTGGCTGAGTCCCTGGCCACCCCCAGATCTCAGCTCCCCTTTCTGGGAAAACTTCTTGCCTGCCCTTCCTCAAATCTGTCTGGACTGGCACACGGAAGAAAACCACTAAATCTGTTACTAAGGTCACCAAGGACCTTTACGTTGCCAAAGTAGGAGTTGCGTTTCTTACTTTTCTTTCTTTTTTTCTTTCTTCCTACCTTTTTTTTTTAAACATTTTGAGACAGAGTCTTGCTAAGTTGCCAAATCACCCAGGCTGGTCTTATATTTGCAATCCTCCTGCCTCAGCTTCCCAGAGTGGTGATGGGATTACAGATGTGAACCACCACCTCTGGCTATGTCCCTCTATTTTTATTTATTTATTTATTTATTTATTTTGAAACAGGGTCTTGCTCTGTAGCCCAGGCTGGTCCTGAACTCACTATGGAGCCCAGGCTGACCTTGGACTCATGGCAATCCTCCTGCCTCAGCCTCCTGAGTGCTGGGATTACAGGCGTGCACCCCCACACCCGGTTTATGTGGTGCTGGGGAATCTAACTCGGGTACTTAATGCTTGTTAGGCAAGCACTTTAACCACTGACTCATTCCCCCAGCCCTTATTTTATTACCTTAACTCAGGGTCTTGCTAAGTTATTAAATTGGCCAGGCTACACTCAAACTTGTGATCCTCCTGCCTCGGCCTCCAGGAGTGCTGGTATTACAGGCCTGCAGCAGTTTTAAATGCTACCCAAAGCAGTGCACCAACTGTGATGCAAAATTCTTTAGCTGGGACTCAGAGTGCTCTGCTCATTTAAATTAGAATTCCTAATCACCTCCCCTCCAAAAGGCTGGCAAATCTATTGTTAAGGACTTTTTTTTGGAGGGGAGCCTATTTGGCACCTGAACCACCTTCTCACCTGAGGAGCTACCTGCTGTACAATGCATAGGCCATGCTTTCTCCAAAAGAGGAAAAGACCAGGCGTCTGCTCGTCCAGCCTCCTACGCACTCTGGGTGAGCAGAGTCAGGAACACAGTCAGTGGAAGATCATCTGGATGCCAGTGACAACAGCAGTGACAGCACCCAGGGCATGCAGAGGCCCTGGGTTCAATCCCCAGCATTACCAATAAATAAATACTAGGGATAGGTCTGGATGGATAGCACAGGGGCACTCCGAGCTGTGGCATTCAGTATGGGGCAGTAAACAAGGATCTGTCCAGCTCTTGGTGGCATGACCATGGCCAAGATCCCTCCTGCAGCTCAGCTCCAGTCCCCAGCTCCCAGACCTTCTGGGAACCACCTTCCCTTCCAGCAAGTTCCTCTGTTTATATCAGCACAGGAGGGTTTCCATGGCTTCCAGGGAGGCACAGGACACTTGTACTGCATGCATTCTCTGGGGACACTGGAGAGTCTCACACCCAAAGCCACTGGAAGCCCTGTCTCCAAGCAGATGTGTCTTTTCAGTCCGCTCCTGTGAGCTCTGGGCGTCACGCTGCCTTCTGGACATTCCAACTAGTTGTCTCAAAACCCAAAAGATGTACAAACAGAATTCTTGATTTCCTCCCAAACCTGTTCCCCTACCCGCCTTCCCCTTCTCGTGCATGACTAGCTACCACTGGAAATGCACCGAGAGCGCTGGCGTAGCATGCCTGAGGCCCTGGGTTAGATCCCCAGCGCCCACAGAAGGAAAAGAGAAAGAAACAAGGACATTTAAGAGTTGTTCTTGACCACTCCCTGCATGTCCTCCACCAACAAATTTTGAGTTTACTCTGAAGAGAACTCTTCTATGGGCTGCCCGCTCCTCTCCTCCTCTGTCAAGCACCGCCCGTCCCCACTAGCATCATCTCTGCCCTGAACAACTGCCACCGCCTCCTTGGGCCCTTCCCTGTCCCCTCCAACCTAGTCACCACACACCAGCAGATACGACCTTTTAAAATACAAACTGGGCTGAGCCCGATGATGCAGGCCTGTAATTGGGGGACTGTAGGACGCTGAGGCAGGAGGATTGCCCATTGAGCCCACATGGGCAATTTAGTAACTTGGTGAGGCCCAGTCTCAAACAGACGATAAAAAGGGGATGGGAATGTTGCTCAGTGTGAAGGCCCCGGTTCAATTCCCAGTACCATCAAACATGTACGTACATGCATGTAAGTTGGATTATATTGCTTGCCTGCATAATACATAAGTTCTGACCTCACCAGCAGGGCCTCACCCATTCTCCCTTCTCAGACCCATCTCACGTCACTCTTCCATTTGCCCACACCAGGCTTCTGCCTTTTCAGATCGCACAGGTTCTATACTGGCCCAGAGCCTTTGCTTAAGCTGCTCCCAAACCTAGTGCACCCTGACACCATCATTCTTTATGATTCCCCTTCCTTTAGTTGTTTTTTCTTTTACTTGTTGTTTAACCAACACTTTCTAAGCAGTTGCTATGATTAACAGGGGGCTGGGTAAGTAGCTCAGTGGTATATGACTTGCCTAGCATGCAGAGGCCCCGGGTTCAATCCCCAGCATTACCAATAAATAAATACTAGGAATAGGGCTGGATAAATAGTACAGAGGCTAAGAGTGCTTGCCTAGCACATGCAAGGCCCTGAGTTCGATATATAAACCAGGAGTGATGATGCACACCCATAATCCCAGCACTCGGCAGGCTGAGGCAGGAGGACTGCTATGAGTCGAAGGCCAGCCTGGGCTCCATAGTAAGTTCAGGACCAGCCTGGGCTACAGAGAAAGACCCTGCCTCAAAAGAAAAAAAATACTATGGAAAATACAGTGCAATTAGATTCATGGAAGCAAAAATCTATTGAGAAAACAGGTTTTCATAAATCAAATAGAACATGTACGATGTGCGAAGGAAGGAGACACAGCGCTCTGGGGAAACTGAGCTGCAGCAAGAGCCGGCAGCCCAGTCGGAGGCCACTGCTGCGTCCTGGGGCAGAGAGCGCAGCTCAGACCAGGAGGGCTGCAGGGGAGCGGGCAGTCTGCAGAGATGCGCAACGGTAAAGCCAGCAAACCATGGCAGGGAAGGTGGGGGGTGAGGCTTTCAGCTAGTGTGAAAGCACGCAGGCAGCGATGGTCACTGGAGAGAGCGGATGTTGGCGACTCACCCGCCTGGGGCAGGCAGTGAGTGTGATCTAAGGGAGGCCATCAGTGAGCAGCTGGACCAGAGGCTCTGGCCAAGAGGTGCAAAGGTGTGAGTCACCTGGGGGCAGAGGTGATAAAGCCTCATGGGAAGGAGACAGCCTAGGGCGGGAGGCTGGCAGGATAGAGTAGGGATGAGGACCACGCCTCCAAGAAGCCCTGGCAGGACAGAAGCCTTCCTGACACTGGGCACAATGTGCACTCCCTGGCCCATCTGTCTATCTGCTTCCTGTCTTATCTTCTGCAGAAGACTGTGAATTCCATGGGCAGGGACCCCACGTCTTTTACTGAGTAATGTGCCCGCCCAGTGCCCATTTCAGGGGCCCTTGACACAGCCCCATCCATTCCTTGGGCAACATAACTGGGTTTGTTGGTTCAAATGTCTAGCTGACATTCTAAGCCCCGAGTCTCACAGCACGCCCCTAGCACTCACCCAGTCCTGTCCCTTCTCCTCCACCTGGTCTTCCATGCCGGTGTTTCTGTGCACACAGGAACACATGTAACTGGATAAGCCAGGGAGGTACACAATGGGATGAGCACAGGGCCTCTCCCTGCAGCTGAGATCAGGCCAAACGGAAAGGAACGGCCAGGGACACTTGGTGGGAGGGCCACTCTCTATCTAGGTCCTGCCCTTCCCTGAAGAGTGCCACCTTCCACCTGCCGGGCTCTGCGGCCATGTTTACCTTGCCTGAGCCGAAGCTTCCATGACCTCTGCAATGAAGCAGGGGGTGGAGACCTGGCCTCTGGAACCGACCCAGAAGCTGGGCGGGGCTGCCAACCTCTGCCAGGAACTTGGAAATGGGACTGGCTCGGTTACCTTTAGACACTGGACCAATGAGGTCACGTGAATGTGGGAGCTGAAGCTGCACTTTGGGGCCTGTGAGGGGACAAGGGGACAAGGGGGCAAAAGCACTGATTAGTCATGCAGAGGGAAACTGAGGCAGACAGTAAGAGTGCTGACATAGCCACCCCAGCTCCTGACCACACACCAGGTCCACCTGCACCTCCTGCTCTTTATTCTACAAACCACCTCTAATTCATTCCTTTATTCTTTCTTTTTTTGAGACAGGGTCTTACTCTCCCAAACTCACTATGTAGCCCAAGCAGGCCCTGAACTCACAGTAATCCTCTTGCCTCATCCTCCTGAGTGCTGGAAGTACAAGCGTGCGTCACCAAGCCCAGGTTATGGCTAATTTTTGTGTGGTGCTGAGGAACTGAACTCAGGGCCTTGAGCATGTCAGACAACTGGTTTAATCAGTGAGCTATTCCTCTCCCTAGCCTGCCACCTATAATTCTTTAAAAACAACTTTCCTTGCAACAGAGACAAGCTTGGGGGAATTTCTATCTCTTACAATTTCTGGGATTACAAACTTTTTATGCTAAAACAAATACGGTATACATAGTATGCAGCCAACAGTGGAATTTGTGAGAATATGGACAATTAGGAATGAGATACTTTCTAAAGCAAGATCCAAAAATGTAAAAGTCACAAAGGAAAAGAAACTTGACTCCATTAAAATTTAAGCTATGCACCAAGAGATGCGATACCGACTTAGGTAAACATGGCCATACCATTCCCCTCCTCCTATCAGGAATAGATTTCCTCTGAGGACATACATTGGAAACATGTACACTTCTGCAGCAATTGGAGAGAGGACAGGTCCAAATGGCTTGCTGGGTTCTTGGTACATTCTCTTCACACCAGTCTCTGAATTTGCTCACCGTGCTCTCTAAGAGGAAATGTCCCCTCTTCCAGGAAGCTCTCCATGGCTGCACAGCCCTCCTTGGCCCTCTCCCTCTCCTGTTCCACTGGCCTCTTTTGGCACTGACTGAATCTTTCCCTGAGCACTCAGGACAGGCTCCTGGCATTCCTACCCGCCTCCCTGAGATGGGATGCAGGTCTCCAGTCTGTTAGCAAATCCAAGCAGCACCTTTATGTCCTTGGTATCCAGCACAGAGGTGGCACGGAGAACTGGACAGAGCACAGGCAAAGGACAACAGGATCCAACAGACCCGTTAAGTGACACAGTGCGCTGCCTCAACCTCACTGGGCCTGTTTTCACCAACATAATTGTGACTATCAACAGTACGATGGCTCTGGAGGGGCGCAGGACAGGAAGAAACTGGCCGACATAGGATTTTCTTAATATCCTCTCATTTTGCAGTGCTTCATAATTCAAAGCAAAACTTTAGTAACACAGTGATGTAAGCAGGGAGTGATTATAAAACCCATTCTAAGGATGAAATAACTGAGGCCCAGAGAAGTTACATAAGGGAAACAGGAAGATGGACTCTGGAAGAAACAGAACCAGGAGCTGAGGAAGCCCATTTTCTGCTACCCAACTGCGGGAGCGTGGACAGTCACTTGCCCTCTCTGGATATTACTTCCCTCCCCCCTATCTTGTCTCTTTCTGGTCTGGGGATGGAACACCCAGGGCCTTTGCACTGTGCTACATCCCCATTTTTTGGTTTTGATTTTGAAACAGAGTCTCTAACCCATTGAGTTGCCCAGGCTGGGCTCAAACTCCCCATCTTTCTGCCTCAGCCTCCCAGAGGGCCAGGCTTCTAGGCCTTTGCCAGCAGGGCTGGTTTCCCAATCTGAAATGAGAAAGTCTCTACCTGATTCCTATCTTAAAGGGTCCCAGACTAGTTTCCCGTGACCTGCCCAGGGTCCTTTGCAGCTGGGCTGCCAAGAAGGGCTGCAAGTCCAGGACAGGGACACAAGCTGGAACTGGATGACTCAATTCAAGAATCAGCTGTGTTTCAAATCAGTCACATCCAGCTTGAAGACTGGGGATGGGTTTGTCACGTGTAAAACAAGGGGGGACAGTTGCAGCATCAAACTCCACATAAGCACAACGTAACAACAACATACAGACGCAAATGGGAGACGGAACAGGAAACCTCAGGAAAGTCTAACCCAAAGGGCAGACTCTAAACTACTGGGGTAATGAAAAAGTTGAGAGAAAAGCCTCCTTTGGGTGGCTCATGGCTTTCTGTTGCAAAATTGAACCCTCGAGAGCAACAGAGATCTGAAAGTAAAGGAGGATGGGTTTTGTCTGGCCTGAACTGGAGCAAAGTTGAGCCCTGACCAAACCCTGCTGGGCTTCCAGGCCCACTCGAAGGCGCCCCTCCCCCAACACACAGTGCTCAGACACCCAGCCAGGCAGGGCGAGACGCACAGGCGCAAATGGACATTTCTGCCAGCGGAGAAGGGTGCATAGTGCGGCCTCTTCTGCTCTAACATTCTAATGGGCACCCTGGAGAGGAGGGTGAACCACAAAAGCCCTAAGAATGTGGGCCACACTGAGCTCTTCCAGGTCAGGAAGCGGGAGGCCGAGAACGCAAACTTCAGGAAAGAAACACTGCTCAGAATGAAGCCGGTGGTGGTAAAGTTTCCCTGGCAGCCCCCAGTAAGATGCCCATATTCACGGACAGCAGACCACAAACTACTAGCTCTGCTGGAGGAAAGAATCCCAACCTTACTGGCTGCTTCACTTTTATTAACACATGTCCTTCTACTGTGTATGAGAGAACTGCAGACCAAGAGACCCAATCCCAGGGTCCAACAAGGTCTGCCAGTAAACCTCACCCAGCACTCATCAAGACACATGCATGTTTTACACACCCTGCTTCAGGTAATAACATAGTTGCGTATGGTAAACATTATTATCCCCATTTTACAGATGACAGATCGGGTCATATGTCACCTTCAGTCAGCTGACAAATCGCACAGCCAGAAGCTGAATGCAGGTCGGACTCCACCGAAGTCGCTTTTGTACAAGGGATTAAGATGCCAAGCAAAGGGTCACCCTGCCAGGGTGAAGATGAGGAGGGATTTCCCAAGACCTCTGCTCAGAGTATGGTACTAGGTGCTCAGCACACACTTCTGGTGACCGGCAGGAGGGAGGATAGGGCCCCTGCTAATGTCAAAAATGCAACCTAAGTTCAGGGCATCCCCTGGAAGGGACCCACACAATGGCATTGCTCGTCCACGGCCCGAAGCCACGGGGTGTCTACACTAGAATATTCCCTGCAGAGAAGCCGGGAAAGCCACAGCAAGTCGGTTCAGTGAGGAGGAATGAACTCCAGTGAGCTTGGAAATGGGGTGGGGCAGCCTGCAAGGGCGAAAGAAAAGGCCTGGGACGCTCTGCCGGGAAACACAAAGAGAGAGGGGAGGGGCAGGGAGCCCAGAAACTTGCCAAGGAGCCGGCCAAGGTGAACCCCGGCTCCTGGCGCCTTCTCGTGCGCATTCATTCCACAAGGCGCGCCAAGTCTCAGAATCAGCAGCCAGGGGGAGGGGGCCCCCCTGCAGCCCTGGAGAAGTAAGTTCAGGACTGGGCTTGCTTCTCAGAAGGGGAGCGACGTGGGGGACGCCCTGGTGGGGCTCCGAAGATGAAACCACAAAGCTGAAAGGCGCTGAGCAAACACATGCGACAGGCGCAGAACATTTGGGGGATGTGACCCGACGTGTGTAGTCTCTCATCGAGGTGACCTAGAGGCCCCCCAACAAAAAGTACCTCAGACCCTCCGGGACGCAGACTTTTGAGATGCGCTCGGCTTCCACACATGGGGGGCGCGGACAGATTTCTCGGGCGCCGTTAAGGGCCACCGCAGCTCCCCACGTTCCGGAAAAGGTCAACGCCAGGCCGGGCGCAAACCTCGACCCCTCCCGCCTCGGCCCCTCACCTCCTCCCGCGCCAGAGCCGCCCCCCGGCACCGGGGCATCTTGGCGGCGAAGGCGGCAGCCCCTGCTGCGGAGCTGAGGTCCTCCGCGGTGACGGCTAGGAACTCGGCGACGCTGAGCTGCTCAGGCATGGCGGGCTCTGGTCGCGGACGCCGGGACTGCAGGAGCACGGTGCGGGGGGCTCAGCGCTGCACCGCGCTGGGCCGGCCTCCAAGCCCGCAGCGGGAACCGTCCGGGCCCTCGCACGCCCCGCCCCGAGCCCGCCAAGCCCCGCCCCCAAGAGCCCAGCCGCGCCCCGGGGTCTCGAGCCCAACGCTTCGGCCCGCCCCAATGCTGTCCGCCCCGCCCCTAAGCCCCGCCCCCCCCGGGGCTCCCGGCCAAAGTCCCAAGCTAATCCTCGGCCCCCTGGCTCCGCCCCTAAAAACTTTCGACAGCTCCCCACTTCTTGCTTTCGTCTCACAACCAAGGTCTTCGAGCCCTAGAGAGCTCTGCCCCACAAGGCCTCTTCCTGGGACCCTCGAAGTCCCACCTTCGCTCCCTGCTCCCACTCCATGCCCCGCCCTCGCGGCCTCGCTCCCTGGCCGAGAGCCCCGCCCCCGTCTCGCCTAACTCTCCGGCCACGCCCCCGCGGCGCGGCTGCCAGCCCCGCCCGCTCTGGGCCCGCCAGCCTCGGCCTGGCCTCGCGCCTCCGCGCTCTCGGGTCCCGCTCTCCCTTGCACGCTGGTTGCCTCTCCTAGTGCCCTTGCCCGCTTCTCCCCAGCTGATTCGTTGCCAGTCCTCCTGCCGCCACCCCCACCCGCCGGCGCCGGTGTCAGCGCCCCGCTGCGCCCCGATCGCCCCACCCTGGCTCGGCTCCCCTAGCCTCGTAGGTCAGGGCCAAACACCTGCTGACGGGCCGCCTGCGGTGACTGTGTGGCTCGGTGTTGGCTAGCTTGGTGACGTTGGGAAGATGACTTCTCTTACTGAATCTTGTTTCTTTTTCCCTGAGGCAGGGTCTCGTTCCCTTGTCCAGGCTGGTCCGGAACTCACACTGGAGCCCAGGCTAGCTCGTTCCAAAACACAAGGCAATCCCACTGCGGCCTCTCAGCGCTGGATTACAGGCGTGCGCCAGCGGCCAGGCCGATGTGCTAAGGATTCACTAAGGGCCTTGCTCTTGCAGGGAAGAAATCGAGCCGCTGAGCCACGCCCCCCACCCTGGTTGTGAGGTTTCACGTGCGTGGGGCTCTCTAACCTGCTCCCCTCATCCTGCCCTCTTCCTTTCACCCACACTATCACTCTTCTGGGATCCTCTGGTGCCTCTCATCCTTCAACGGTCTTACCATCCCCGGGGTGGATGAAGAATGGGGTTCGGGTCAGAGTCCCAATTAGGCTTAGGAGCCTGCGATCCACCAGAACAAAATCACCGAAGCCCAGCGGGGAAGAACAGTGGCTCTGGAGCTAGGCAGACTAAATCCCAGGCCTGGTGCTCTGGTTGCCCAGCGTTGCGCAATTGGATAAGTTGCTTCCTTGGTTTATTTTTTATTTTTTATTTTTTTGTGGTGGTTGTTTTTCTCAGAGGGTCTCACTTTGTAGCCCAGCCTGGTCCTGAGCTCACCCAGTAGCCCAGGCTAGCTGTGGACTAAGACAATCCTCCTGCCTCAGCCTCCTGAATACAGGGATTACAAAGTGTGCCCCCATCACTCCAGATTTATGTAGTGCTGAAAGTGCTTTAACTGCTGTATTATTCCTCCAGTCCCACATCTTGGTTTTTCAGTATTTGATACATCATGCCCAAAATTATATGCATATTGAGTCAAAATGATGGAGAGGGAAATGTAAGGATCCCAGTGTTTGATGGACCTAATGCATATATTCTCAGTGCCATTATTTTTTTTTAAAAAAAAGAACTTGCTTTTATTTTCTTTTGTTGGAGTCGGTGAATGAACCCAGGGCCTTGCACATGTGCTCTCCCGCACGGTTTTGTTTCTTCATACAAAGTCAGGAGCCCCCAGCCGCTGGAGCAGTGGTCCCTGCTATTACTGGGTAACTGTGCTTGCTTTGGGTCTCAGGCAAAGGGCTGCGGTCAGATGTGCCCAGGAGGTTGCTGGGATGCAGCAGTAGGGAGAGTGGGCGGAGCCATTACAGGTTTTAAGAAAAGAAACAATGTGATCTAAAAAAAAGAATGTCACGGAGGTGAGGGAGGAAGGCGCAGTGCGCAGAGGGAGAGGCCAGAGAAGGTGATGGCGGCTTTGGTGCCAACTAGCGGCCGCCATAGAGGGACCAGAGGTGGGGCAGTAGGAACAAGGAGCATCCGAAAATAGGCAGAGGATATATGTCAGTGTGAAGGACCTGGATTCGATCAATACCACAAGATCACATCATTTTGCCCCTTCATACCCTCCCAGTAGCCCTCACTCAGACTGAAGCTGAAGCCTTGGTACTGACCCAGGGCTCTACACAACCTGCTCTCCTCTGACCTCTCCACCCCTCCCTGTTACCTGTGTCCCTGCCCTTGCTCCAGTCTCACTTCATGTTCTTAATGTTCCTTCAATGCACCTGGCCCATTGCTGCCTCAGGATCTTAGCACTGGTTGTATATCCCATCTGGAATGCTCTTCCTTGGGTTATCTACCTGGCCAACTCCCTTGCTTTTATTCCTCTCACTTTTTTAAGTCCTAGCTCAAATTTCAAATTTTGCCATTTCAACGAGGCTTCTCATGTCCACTCTATTTAAAACTCCAGTCACGTGCCTCCTCCCCCAACGCTCCACCCTCCCATCCCCTTTCCTCTGTGTGTTTCTCTGTGTAGCATTTAATACCTTTCAGCCTTCCTCTTTTCTCACGTATCCACAGTCTACTGTTCGTTCTCTCTACTAGGCTGTAATCTGTGCCAGAACAGGGGCTTCTTTGTTCTGATTAGGGCTTTGTGGGGAACGAGGTTACTGTGCCCAACAGTGCAGACTGCCTGAGTGTGAATCTTGTCTGCCTCTACCTTGGATAAATAGATTAATCTCTAGGAAGGGACCGGGGAGCCAGGCCCAGTGGCACAGGCCTGTAATCCCAAAACTTTGGGAGGCTGAAGCAGAAGGATCACAAATCCAACCTGGGCAATTAGCAAAACCCTGTTTCAAATCAAATTATTATAAAAATAAATATGGGGTTGGGAGTGTAGCTCAGCTGTTATAGCACTGTCTAGCAAGCACAAGGTCCTGGGTTCGATTTCCCTGAACCACATAACCTGGGCGTGGTGGCACACACTTGTAATCCTGGCACTTGGGAGGCTGAGGCAGGAGGATTTCTCAGATCGAGGCCAGCTAAGGCCACATAGTGAGTTCAGGACCAGCCTGAACTACAGAGTGAGACCCTGTCTCAAAAAAAAAAAAAAAAAAAATATATATATATATATATATATATATATATATATATATATATATATGCTGGGGATATAGCTCTGTATAAAGGTCCTGTCACTCCCCAGTACCACAAAAAGTGGGGTAGGGGCTGGGACAATGGCAACTCCCTCACAGGGTTTCAGAAATGAGTAAAAGGGGTGATAGGTAACAGGGGTTTAGCACATAGTGTCTTAGCTTACATGTTATTGTTCCCACATTTGGTGCATAGTAGGCATGCAATAAATATTTGCTGAATCAAGTGGGTGCTAACTTTACTGATGCCCAAAGTCATGTGGCCACAAGTGGCAAGGGCAGATTAGAACCAGGGTTAATCCTGATGTCAAAGTCCCTTTCTCTCTCTTCTTTCTTTCTTTCTTTCTTTCTTTCTTTCTTTCTTTCTTTCTTTCATACTGGGAATTGAGCCCAAGGCCTTACACTGAACTACATCCCCAGCCCTGTAGTTTAATCTTGAAAGAGGCTCTTGCTAAGTCACTAAGTTGCCCAGGCTGGGCTAGAACTTGAGATCTTCCTGCTTCAGCCTCCTCGAGTGCTGGGTTTACAGGCCTGATCTCCCATTGGGGTAGAGTCACACTTCTAGTGTTTCATGATCTGAGGTTTGGTCTAGGCACTCCAGGGACTGGAGACTTGTAATTCCAGTGCAAGTGAGGGTTGACAGCCACGGGAAGGTGGATTCGGAGGGGCCTCTCCTGCTCAGGATTGAGCCCCAGTGCTTCGGCCTGGCCCAGCCTCTTGCTGACCTTGCGCCACATGGCCCTCCAATCCACTTTCTCAGGAGAAAACCAACCTCTGTGCTGATGGCACCAGAGAACCACCTGTCTGCCTCTTTGATACTGAGGATTGAACCAACCATACTAAGCTACATTCAGCCTTTTTACTTTTTAGGTTTTGAGACTACATCATGCTAAGTTGTTCCGTTGCCCAGGCTGGGTTCAGACTTGCCATTCTCCTCCCTCAGCCTCCCAGAGTGCAGCACCATGCCCACCGGGCACCTGCCTGTACTTACACAGCCCGTCCCTTCTGCCTGGATCACCCTTCCAGCATCTCTGCTTGGCCAACTGCTGTTCAAACGCATGATTCAGGTACCATCGACGCCACAGCCTCCAGGAATTCTTCCCTGTTGTGCTAAGATCCTTTAGTCCCCTTCCCATTCTCCCTTGTTCTTCCAGGGACCCATGAATGGTAGAAAACTTCCGAAGAGAAATTTACGAAAAGCACAAACATACCCAACTTCAAAAAGTATGCATGTGACTTGGTATAGCTGGGCACCACCCGAGTTCCTAAGAATGGGACATTCCCATTACATACGATCCTCTACACATTATCCCTTCTAGTTTCTTCAGTTTTCCCTCATGCTGGGGTCACCAGGGATATGTGAAGACCCACCCCCACCTTTGTTTGACCATGAGCTTCCATGATCTCTGACCTCAAATTTTTCAAGATGTTTCCTACCCAAGGCTCCACGGGGAATTGAAAAGTGCCCCCGAGCCACACACAGCTATGATCCGGAGCCCAGCAGTCTTTGCACGAACTCAGCCCAAGCCACCAGCAGACACTCATCTTGGAATCACAGCTCGAAATTCCCTTGAGAACATAAGTGCCTGGCTGCAGCGGGTGCTCTCTCCTGGTGGTTTCATTCTGCGCCCTGTCGCCCCTAGCGTTGGGAAGCAGACAACCTGAGCGGCTGGAAAGCTGTGGGTGCAGTAGCCCTGGTGCCCATGAAGGGGGCAGGCTTTCGGTGAGCTCCCACGTCCACAGAGGACAAACACAGCTGCGGAACTCTCTTCTCAAGAACCCAGGGGCAGATTCCAGAAAGGAAGGGTGTGGGTTGATTAGAAACGGCTGCAGTTGTCCTCAGGGGTCCGTAAACCCATACAATTTCGGCACTTTCTGTAGACATTTAGTGATCACATACAATTCATGTAGAAACCAAATATGTGAACACCCACCAGTTCCTACGAAGTGGGTCTGGGGTAGGATGGGGATCCCAGGACATGAAATAATAATGAAAATGACATTTGTCACAGACTTCCTTTGTGTAAACTCTCTCCTAAGCTCAGTCCATGCCATAGCTCAGAGAATCCTGCCCAAGCCAGCTACTAGCAGTGCCCCATTTTACAGATTAACAAGAAAGTGGCTGCCCAGGTCGTGGGTAAGCAAGCAACAGAACCAAGGGACAGGCACAGGAGGCTCGCTGGGAACAGCAACCCCTGCCCTCGCTGCCAGCTCCCTGGCCTTCATGAAAACTGACTCAGTTCCCAGCCGGGTAGAGTGCTAAGAAGGCCAGGTTTGCTTTCATCCACAGTTTCTTGTGGCGTGGGAGCAAGAAACAAGATCTTGGGATTGTTTTTCATTCTGCAGGAGCCTGGAAGGTTCTCGGCATGAAGTCTAAAGTCTTTTCCTTCTTTTTTTTTTTTTTTTTTTTTGGTGGGGGAGGCAGGGTATGAGCCCAGGGCTTTGCACATGATAGACAAATGCTCTACCAATAACCCCTAAAGTCTCCTCTTTGCTGAAAAACTTAGTGGGACTTATAATCCTAGCACTGGGAGGCTGAGGCAGGAAGATTACAAGGTTGAGGCCCATCTCAAACTTCTTGACTTGGTCAGACTCTGTCTCAAAATCAAAAATAAATAGGCTGGGGGTATGGCTCAGTGTGAAAGACCTGGGCTCAATCCTAGTACCACATCCCCCCACACACATCCCCCCCACACACACACACACTTCCTTTGTATGTGTGTGTGTGCTGAAGATTGAATCCAGAATCTTTGTGTTGAGCTCCTATACATCCCCAGCCCTTTTCTTTTCTTTCTCACTTTTTTTCTTTCTGAGATGGGGTCTCACTCTGTAGCCCAGGCTGGCCTTGGACTCAGGACAATCCTCCTGTCTCCTGAGTGCTGAGATTACAGGCATGTGCCACCATGCCCAGCTTTATGTGGTGCTGGGGTATCAAACTCAGAATGCCATTCTTCCAGCCCCACTTATTTATTTTTTAATTTGCCATAGGATCTCTCTAAATTACTAAATTGGATTCAACATTACAATCCTGTGAGTCCAAGTCCAGCCTGGGCTACACAGTGAGCTCAGGACCAGCTTGGCCTACAAAGTGAAATCCTGCCTCAAAAATAAAATTTACAATCCTTCTGCCTCACTTTCTCAGAGTGCTAGGTCTACAGGCTTGGACCACTACAGTAAGCCCCTAACAGTCTTTTCTTGCACCTAGTGGCAACCAGGCCGATTTCAAGTTTGTCGATGCTTAGTAGTTTGGTCAAACCTCAGTTTCCCCACAGAAAAAAATGGAATTAATAATGTCCATCTGAGGGAACACTGTGCCAATTAAGGGAGAGGGTGTTCATAAGGAATACAACCCTGGGAACATTCGGGAAACGGTGGCTGCCCTAGAATTTGTCTCTGGCTGAAGAAAGCTCAATACAGTTTTCTTGACACCTGTGCTGGAGGTCACAACTCGGAAATGGGTCTCAATGGCTAAAATTAAGGTATGTGCAACCTGGAAGAACCCATTTCATTCCTGTCCTGATTTCTAGAAGTGTCCACGTCCCTAAGCTCAAGACTCCTGCCTCCTTCCTCAAAGCCAGCAAGATAGCATTTTCAGCTCTTTGTGACTTTACTGCAATGTAGCATTTTCAGCTCTTATCTTTGTGGCTCCTGACTCCCCATCTCTTCCTCCTACAGGGTTTGTGATTATCTTCCCCGCCCCAGAACACAGGCTAACCTCCCCTATCAACGTCAGCTGATTAGCAAATATAAGTCCAATTATATTCGTTTTGTTTCCCAAGGCAGATGATTTATTTAAACATCCATTTGCTTACTGAAAGTGGCCAAAGAAAGAGAGGCAGTCATGTATTTTTTTTTTTTTTTTGAAATACAGATCTTATAACTATCGCCCCAGTCCGTCCAAAGAACCAAGTGGACTTAACATTTCACTTATAATCACCTAGCATGGTCAGATTTTAAGGAGACAAGTACTTCGGGACCCAATCAGTCTGCCTTGGCAAATCACAGTTACGCCAACGAAAATGTCACCGTCCTTGAGAGTTCCAGCCCACCTCCAAGCCGGAGGGCGATCTCCCGAGCCACCGCGGACGCAGGGCCCCCGGGTTCACTTCAGATATCGCCAACGTCTTCGTCGTCGTCCGCGATGTCATCAAACTGGATCTCGTCATCGTCGCCAGGGCCGAAGGCGTCGGCGTCGTTGATCTTGGCGTGCTCCGGCAGCTCGCCGTAGGCCTTCAGGCTGCGCGCCTCGTCCGCGCTGTACTTCAGGATGACGTCGGCTTTGTTGTCCTGGTAGTCGCGGAGGCCGACCAGGATGATATCGGCGGCGTTTATCCAGACCTTCTTGCGCAGCTTCCCGCGGATGTGGCACAGCCGCTTCGCGCCGTCGAAGCACAGGGCCTCCAGGCGGCCGTTGCCCAGCATCCGCAGCACCTGCGCGTACTCCTGGCCGGCCTCCTTGAACACCAGCTCCCGCTTCTCCGACTCGTTCTCGTTCTTCCCGCGGCGCCTGTTCTTCCCTCCCTTGCCTTTGTTCTTGGGCATGGCGGTGACCGCGGAGCCGGTGCTTCCCGGGCGGTGGCGAGTCCCCCGCGGGGCGCGGCGCGCGTGTGAGGCCCTCGCGACCACGCTCCTCCTCCGCGATCGGCTCGCGTCTCAACTTTCTCCTGCTAGGAAGATAGTTGATTCCCGAGTTCAAACACCTGCGGGGAGGGGACAGCGGTCCGCCTATCACCGCGGCAAGAAGGTGTCACGTGGCCTCCGGGGGTGGGGCTTGGTAACACGCAGGGATCTCCATAGTTTCCCCCTCCCTGGGTTTTGACTTCTTCGCCAATGTTCAGTAAAGACGCTTGAAGGTTGAGGGAATGGCTCAGTGGTTAAAACACTGGCCTGGCAAGCGCTCACTACGCGATTTCGATTCCCCAGCACCCCCGGTGTGGTAGTGTGCGCCTGTAATCCCAGCCATCAGGAGGCTGAAACAGGAGAATTGCCCTAAGGCCCATAGTGAGTTCAGGGTCAGCCTGGGCTACAGAGCGAGACCCTGTCTCAAAAATAACAATAATGCAGCAATATGTTCAACTCAGTCTTTACTGGTTGTTTCGCTCTCGGGCCACCAGGGTGGGGCCTTTATACGTACGAGGAACCCCCTCAAAGACTTGTGAGATGGGTCTAACCTTGGGCACTAATGCTGGCAAAAGGAGAGGAACTGAAAAACACAAGCTGGGTGGCTCCAGGCAAAGGGATGCTAGTGACCTGCATACTGGGGAGTGTTTTTTCCTTTAATACCTTGTGAGCACACAGTACAATAGCAGTCATGTGTGTCCTCACAGAAGATACACCATCCGCTGTCTTGCAAGTTCATGGTCATTTGCCCGGCAAACACTTGGCTAGGCTTCTGAGGACCCTGGCCTGGGCCCACCTCCTGGGGGAGCCGAGCTTTCCCAGGAAGAAGCTGTAACAATGTTTCTTCTTCTTTTACTTAGTTCAAGCTGCTAACTGGCCCAGCCCCACACTATGCGTGGGTGGCCCTCCCTCGCTTCAGGGCCCACAAGTCAATAACAGACCTGAAAACTCTGCCCTGCTGTGGCGGGCGGGGGGCGGGCACTGGTCCCCTAGTCTGAATAAGTTGACACAATTCCTCCAGGTGCAATGCAACCCTAAGCATGGCGCCCTTCCAGCCAGCCCCACCTTCCAGCAACACAGGATTCCACAATTATCTTCCTACATGAGGATCCACACCATAACACTCCTGAAGCCAGGTCTAGGTGTCTTATAACGTCTATTTGAGGGACCACCAGCCACATTTTATGGGCACAGGACCATGTCTTTGTTTCTCCAAGATCTAATACTGTACACACACACAGAAATCATTGAGATCTTTTACTTAGTGCTACTACTGACAGTCTGCTTTAAGAATTTTTTTTCAGGCTCTCACTCTGTAGCCCAGGCTGGTCCTGAACAGGCCTCGAACTCATGGCAGTCTTCCTGTCTCAGCCTCCTGAATGCCAGGATTACAGGCGTGCACCACCACACCCAGTTTACGTGGTGCTGGAGAATCGAACCTAGGGCCTGGTGCTTGCTAGGCAAGTGTTTAAATCGCAGTGCTCTTCCTCCGGCTCTTTTATAAGGTTTTTGAAAGGGTCAAACCTGGACGGGATCGGGTCTTCTTAAAGGGCGGCTCTTTTCCCACTTTCTTCTGCATGTGGCAGAGTGACCACTAGAGGGCAGTCTGCCCATGCCTAGAGAATAAAACGCCCGTAACCGCAGGGGCCCAAGCATAGGGTGACCAGGCAAACATTTTGGGGGGCCAGTTTTTCTTTTGATTGAGGAACTACACACTACAAAGGCACTGTCTGGCTGTGATGGAGTCAACACAGCCACCAACCACAGATAGACTGGGCATCTTGGGGGTCAGTCTCCCCTGGTAGGTGAGAGCCCGGTGACCAGTGGCCTGTGCTTTACTGTGGTGCTGGGGTCTTCGCTCTCTTCCCTTTCTCCTTTGGCAATGGTCTTCTTCGGGTCCCCTCCCCAACATGACCTCCCGAGTCCCCTCCTTCCGCAGGTGGAGTCTGTCCCTGATGGCAGCACTGATCACACTTCAGTCGATGACTTATTTACATGAGGTTTGATAAGAGGTTAAGAGTAGGGAGCCCTGGGGCTCCACAGCCTTAGCTCCATTCTTACTGCGCCACTTCGGGCATGTTCCCTAACCTCTCTGAGACTCTTCATGGCAAACAACACACCAATAGCAATAAGCAAAAGAAAAAAATCCAGTTGGTATCACTATGCATGCAAGATGACATCATTATGCATGTCAGGTGGTATCGTTATGTATGCAGAGTGATGTCACTACAAATGCAAGCTCCCAGTTTGTTGTAGAAACCAATAAGTAGATCGTGAATGCCTGTCACAACCCACTGAGGCCAGACATAGTGGGACACAGACGCAGCAGGTTTGCAAATTCAAGCGCAGGTTGGGCATGTTGTTGAGACTCTGCCTCAGTAATAACAATGGCTGGTGGTCAGTCTAGTGCAATAGCACTTGCTTAGCATTCATAAAGCCCTGGGTTCAGATTACTAATGAACAAAAGCCCCACCCATTGGACTATAAACTTCTCAGGCATAGGGACCATCTGCTTTCTATTCTTTCTTTAAATTGTACTGTCTCGATCTCGGGGTAGACACATTGTTTACTGCAGTGATTTTTTTTTTTTTTTTTTTTTGAGACAGGGTCTCACTCTGTGGTCCAGGCTGATCCTGAATTCACTTCAGAGCCCAGGCTGGCCTTGGACTCAAGGCAATCCTCCTGTCTCAGCCTCCCGAGTGCTGGGATTACAGGCGTGTGCCACCACGCCAAGCATTAGTACAGTGATTCTTAAAGTGGCATCCCCAGCCATCACCGTGGAATTCGTTAGAAATGCACGTTTTCAAGTCCTACCCCTTCCTTACTCAGACAGGAACTCTGGGGCTGGGGCATATGGAAATGTAGCTCGGTGGCAGAGTGCTTCCCAGGCATTTGTGAGGTCCTGGAGTTCTTCCTCTACTGCAAAACCAACCAACCAACCAACGAAAGAAAGTAAACCAACTCGGGATGGAGCCCAGCAACCTGTACTTTACGGCTTCCAGGTGATTCACGTGAGTGCTGAGTCAAAGCTCCCCCAGTTTAGCAGGTAGAGGCTCAAGTATTTAAAGAAATATACAAATCTGTAAACCATGTGTTTTGAATTAGAATGGGCTGTGAGCCCTGTGGACCCATGGGCCATGGCTTCCCTGGCATCTAGCAGGTGCAGGCACACAGTAGGTGCCTTAAAAATGTTTGTGGAAGTCAGGAGTAGTAGTGCATGCCTGTAATCCCAGCACACTGGCAGGCAGATGCAGGAGGATTGTAAATTTGAGACCAGCCTGGGCAATTTAGTGACTTAATGAGAATTATGTCTCAAAATTAAAATTTAATAAATGCTGGGGATGTAACTCAGTGCAAAAGCCTTGGGTCCAATATCCAGTACCGCAAAAAGTACAAATAAAAGTAAATCTTTCTTTTTTGAGACAGGGTCTCATTCTGCAGCCCAGACTGGTCGTGAACTCTGTAGCCCAGGCTGCCCTTGGACTCACAGCAATCCTCTTGCCTCAGCCTCCTGAGTGCTGGGATTAAAGGTGTGTGCCACCACGGCTGGTTTATGTGGTGCTGGGGAACCACATAACGCATGGTCTTGAACTTGCTAGGCAAGCATTTAGCTGCTGAGCTATTCCTCCAACCCCAAAAGTAAATGTTTATGGAATAAATGTGTGAAGGTGGCTTTCAGAGCTGGGTGTGGCAATTCATGTTAATAATCCCAGCAACCTGGGAGGCTGAGGCAGGACTGCAAGGTTGAGGCCAGCATAGGCAAGTTAGCAAGATCCCACCTCAAAAATACAATTAAAAACAAAAAGGAGGGGAGTTGGGATATAGTTCAGTACTTTTTGGATTCAATCCCCATTTCCAGGAAAAAAAAAATAGAGACTGAATAGCTCAGTGGTTAGAGCACTTGTCTAGCAAACCAACACCCTGAGTCTGATTCCCCAGCACCACATAGCTGGGGTGCAGTGGTGCACATCTAAAATCCAAGCCCTCAGGAGGCTGAGGGAGGGGGGATGCCTTGAGTTCTAAGCATCCCCAGCTCCATTTTTTATTTTTGATTTTGAGACAGGGTCTTGCAAAGTTACCCAGGCTGGCCTTCAACTTGCAATGCATTTGTTCTGGCCTCCGCAGAGCTGGGATCACAGGCCCGAGTCTCCGGGCCCAGCTCCATGGGTACTTTACCACCGAGGTACATCTCCAGCCTTTTTATTTGGAGAGGAGTACCTCACAGAGTTGGCCAGGCTGATCTGAAATTTGTGTCGCTTCCTCCTGCCCCGGCTTCCTGAGTAGCTGAGATTGCAGGGGTGGACCCCAACACCTGACTGAAGCAAATGTGTCATGGTGGCTGCTCATTCGCAGCTCTGGGACTAGAATCCGGGACCTCCTGCATGCAAAGACAATACTTTATCACAAAGTTACACCCCCCGGCCTGCAGCAAAATTTTTTTTGTGCCTGTTAGTTTTTTTGTATACACATGACACCTACTTTGGCCGTTTCCCTCTCATTCCCCCAGTGCCCCACTCCCCACCCCCGTCCCTCATTTCAAGAAATACATTCTTGAAGGAGGTACACACCCTTGACAGGGAAGGAGCAGCAGGCATTACTTCACCTTGGCAAAGTAGGTGGTCAATAGATGTCTGCCAAGCGATCCTTGTTTAAGGGAGCGAAGTGTTTAATTTTGTAGATGTGGGGCAGACAGAACAGGCTTTTTCTTTCTTGTGGTAGGTTTTTACTTTTTTCTTTTTTTGGTGGGAGGAGGAGGCTGGGAATGACACCAGGGCCACTGAGCTTCTTGACCACTGAGCTACTTCCCACCCTCAAATATCTACCTTCTATTCAGCATATCAGAAAGGCTTAAATTAAGCCAGATGTAGAGGCACACACCTGCACTCGGGAGGCTGAGGCAGGAGGATCCAAGTTTGAGCCCAGCTGGGGCAACTTAGAAAGACTGCCTCAAAATAAAGATAAAAAATGAACTGAAGATGCAACTTAGTGTGAAGGCCCTGGTTCAATCCCCAGTACCATTAAACATAAACAAATAAATAAAAACTTATCAAGGCCTAGTTTTAAAATCAAAACCAAAAAAATGGAATGGGGATGTGGTTCAGTGTGAAGGCCCTGGGCTCAATCTCCAGCACTGAGGGAAAAAAAGACCAAAAAAAATATATCTATATCTATATCTATCTATCTATCTACATATATATATATATATATATATATATATATATATATATATATATATATATAAGAGAGAGAGAGAGAGAGAGAGAGAGAAGCACTTCGTATTTCATGAAATGCGACCCTCGTGTTTTCAGATGCTCTTTACCAGGACTGAGAGGGGAGGGGTGTTGAACCTTGTCAGATGTTTTATCTAAACTTAAGTGAAATGATGTGACTTTTATCCTTTATTCTCCTGATAAAGTGAATTGATTATTTTCAAACCAATTTGGCAGTGGACGTGGTAGCACCCACCTGCCATCCAAGAACTCCGGAAGGCTGAGGCAGGAGGATTGTAAATTCAAGTCAGGTGTAACTTACTGTCTTAGCAAGATCCTGTCTCAAAACATGAAAACCGGGCTGGGGTGTGGCTCAGCCCAAGGCTGGTGCCCTACAGTAAGCCACAGCCACAGCCCTCTTTATCTTTTTGAGCAGCTTCCAAATTATTTTCCAAAGCGGCTGGTATCTTTTTCCATTCCCATCAACAACGCGTGAAGGTTAGCCAGGAACTTAAACTTCCTGAATATTTCTTCATCTATAAAGTGGAGATAATAACAGACTTGATAAAGTTTATGTGGGTGTTATTTGCGATTACCATGTATGAAGGGCGAGGCTGGGCCCAGGCGTACATACAGGCTCAGGAAAGGCAGCCCTTTTTTTCCCTGTGTGCTAATGTCCCAAACCATAGGCTTAACTGGCTTCACTTACCTGGGCTAGATTGGCTTTACACCTTGCAGGGACACTGTCCCGATGCAGACGCTTGTTAGTTAAGTCAGTGTCCCCTGGTCTCACAGGATCCTTACACCTGGCCCCTCCGTCCCCATCAGTGTTCTGGCTCAACCAGCTTTCTTGATTAAGAGTCCCAAACTGGCAAAGCTGGGCTTCTAGGCTGATTTTAGTTAGCGTCCCTCCTCAGGGGCAGCAGGCCATGACCCATACCTGCCCTTGTCTGCTGGGAGGACAGGAAGTACTGGTTGCTCTGCCTGGAATGAGGTCCCCTCTGTCCCACATGCCCTAACTTCAGGCTATGAAGACTTTGCTTGAAGCCTCCTCCAGGAAGCCTTCCCTAACGACACCTCCCTAAGTCTTAGTACACGTATATGCTACAGCAGCTGGAATCCTGTCTTAGTAATTACGTTTCTTATTCACTTCTCCAATGCTAAGACATCACAGGTACTCAACAGCCTAGAAAAAGCCATTCCCAAGTTCAAAGTGCTAATGAGATGTCAGAATCAGGAAAACCTTATGAAAAAGACTCTTTTTTTTGAGACAGGGTCTTGCTCTGCAGTCCAGGCTAGCCTTAGATTTAGGCAATCCTCCTGCCTCAGCTTCCCAAGTGCTGGGGTTACAGGTATGCACCACCATGACCAGCTTTATGTACTGCTAGGGAATCAAACCCAGGGCCTTGTGCTCCCTAGGCAAGTATTTTAACTGTTGTGCCATTCCCCCAGCCCACTAAAAACACTTTTGACCTAGACCTTGAAGACTAAGCAGGCATCTGCTGAGTGGTAATGGAATGTAGGGCATCCTGGGTAGAGCAAGGAACATACACGCAGAAGAGGGAAAACATGTTTTTAGGAGTTGTGTGGCTATGGATGGTGAGAATGAGTGGCCAGGAAGGCAGGAGGATTGAGGTTGTAAGGTTGTAAATGACCGATGGATTAAACTCCACCCTGAGGAAATGCAGGAGCCACACGTGGACATGGGTAGGACATGCTGAGAATTACTTTTTTTTTTTTTTTTTGAGTCAGAATCCCAATCTGAACTCACTATGTAGCAAGGATGGCCTCAAACTCATGGCAATCCTCCTGCCTCTCAGCCTCCCAAGTGCTAGGAATTACAGGTGTGCACCACCACACCCAGCTTATGTAGTGCTGGGGAATCCAGTTCAGTGTCTTCATGCTTGCTAGGCAAGCACTTGAACACTGAGCTATGCCACCAGCCCTGAGAACTCTATTTTAGAAAAGTCTTTGGGTTCTAAAAGGCTGAGGCAGGCGGATCACAAGTTCAAGCTCAGCTTGGGCAACTGAACAACCTGACGAGACCCAATCTCAAAATTTTAAAAAAAGAGAAGGAAAGAAAAATAAAGGCACATGCTCTAACGTTAGCTGCACTAGAATCATCTGGAAGGCTCCCCACTGCTCATAATTCTGGGCTCCACCCCCAAGTTCCTCACTCGGCAGGCCAGGGCACAGCCCCAGGTCTGCATTGCTTACAAGTCTTCAGGTGACACCAGGGCTACTGGGCCAGGATTCCACTTTGCGAACTCCGGGTGCACACAGGATGGAGGACGGCGTGGAAACAGACTAGCAGGGAGGCAGCTGGAACAGCCCAGGCAGGAGACCACAGAGACAGATCCAGGCCCTGGTAGCACCCAGTGTCCTAAGGGTGAGAGGTCAGGCATGGCACAGCGATAAGCTGACAAGGGACAAGGAAGCTGTTTCTAGGGATGGGAGCTGGGTGAACTTGTACTCCGGGCCAATAGTTCCCACGCTCTACCCTGAGGAACACACCCGCAGTTGGTGATGATCTTCACGAAGAACACACAACACAGACAAGAGGCCCATAGCTGCCACTGTTTAATGCCCAAGATCACGCGCACACGGAGCCGCGGCTGGTGCTCAGCAGAGCAGGACCCAGCTCAGAGGTAAGTGTCCCCACAGCAGCCCAACACAGGTTCCCATATCCCACGACCCCTGCTTCACCCCCAAGACAATGATGACACCTGCAGGTCTTCCTCCACTCACCCAGGAGCCCACAGGCTGGCCGGGCTAGTGGTCACAATGGTCACTGAGGGTTCTCCTGGGGGAACAGGGTCCCAGGATGTGGTGGGACCTTGGAATATTACAATAAGAACCAGAAAGCAAATGCTGCAAGCCACACGCCACTCAAACTCTCACGTACCCAAACGCAGGACAGCGTCAACACTGCAAAACAGACGCCGAGAACACTCGCGAAGGGAAAACAAAGTCAAACCACCCAGGCCCAATGCCACGCTTCGCCACCCCCCTCTTTCTGGTGGTCACACACTAGCCAACCACACTACGGTGGACAATGAACACATCCTGACACCTTCAGTGGGGTTAAGTCTCTGAATTTCCCATTCTACCAATGATGTAATGCTACCCATTTCCCTGGAGTCCCCAAGCCTTTGATATCCCTGGGGACATGAGTGACTTGGGGGTTGCTGATGGGACTGAGAAATTTCCTGACAGAAATAATTTACCTCAGAAAGAAACTTCCTGCTCTAGTTTTAAAGCTCACATGGTCCCTACAGGACATACCACTCAAAACGGTGTTTTTAAAGCATTCTACGGAGATGGGGAGGTTTCAGGTGGGCACTGTGGCGCACACCTGTAATCCCAGCACTCTGGGAAGCTGAGGCAGGAGGATCACAAATCTGAGTCCCACTTGGGTAAGTTAGTGAGACTCTGTATCAAGAAAAAAGAAAAAGAAATGGGGAGATTTCAAGTGTTACTGGCAAGAAAGAGGCATATGGTTCTTTCCCACACCCCTCCAGGGGCTTAGCCTGGGAGGTCCAGACCCTCAGCCAGGCAGGGTGTGAAGGAACCGCTCCGGAGGGGCAGAGGCAGCTGTTCAGGAAAGCCGACTGCCCAGCCCACAGCTGTGCCTTTGGGGAACGAGCTTGGATTGCAACCAGACGTAGTATCACCTCACATCAGACTGGCCCTGCAGACTGTTCAGCACCTTTCCCACTGGAACTCTAGAATGCTCCAGCCAGGGAGGTCAGAACATCTCTGTCCTCAGAGTTGCCATATGGTTAATGGCAGCCCAGTGAGGACCCTAGGACAGCAATGCCAGCTCTAGTCCCAGTGCCCCAAACCACATCCAATGCAGCATTTTCTTGGGCAAAAGCGGCCCCTCAGCCCTGGACATGCTGGGCTGCAAGGTGGGCTCCTGAGGAGACCTCGTGCGTACCTGGGACGTGGAGCCAGGCACAAAGGATTAACGCAGGAACATCTGTGGGCTGCTGAGCACTGCCGGGAGGGTTAACAGGTGGCCCAGTTAGCTGAGCCAGTGGCAGAGCACGATTACCTGCAGCAGGGCATCAGTTCCCATCACCCCCCACCTCCAGGTGAGCCCACATGCCAAACTTCAGGTGCCAGTCAGCCAGCCCAGGAGCAACCCAAAGAAGCCAATTTCATATTTTAAATTAACTTAATGCTACAAACTTAAAAGAAAGAAAGTGCCACCTAGCTGAGCTCCCGAGGAACCCTAGCTCCCTGAGGGTGGGTGGAAGGCCTCCGTTGCCCACCTGCGGTGCCCCTCTCCAGAAGACACAGCCTTAGATCAGCCCACAGCAGCCCCTCTACCAAGCGGGGTGGGGGAGAAGAACTGACTCACCTCCCCGCCCCAGCTGGGCTAGAGGGACACTGTGGGATGGCCAAGCCTCTGGGGAAACAGAGCGGCACCAAAGCACCTCGGACCCCAGGCCTAGAGAGGCAACACAAGCCACTTTGTCATCAGCTGCCAAGGCCTGTGTGCAGTGAAGACAAGGTCCATAAAGAATGAACCCCTTCTGCTGGGAGGACGGGCATAGGCCTGTAATCCCAGCATGCTGAGAGACAGAGGCAGGGGGACTGCAAGTTCGAGCCCCGCCTGGGCAACTTAGCAAGACCCTATCTCAAAAAATGGGTTGGGGAAGCAGCTCAGTGCAAAGACCCCAGGCCCTGGGCTCGACCACACCAGTACCACAAAAAAGGGTCCCCTTCAACAACCGTAGAACTGCAGCAAACAAACAACAGTAACAACAACAAACACCTCCCAGTGAGTGGGGGTAGATGCCGGCAGCCCCTGGGGAGTGCTGCCTGTTCTCATCTCACCCTGTTCGGGTGCAACTTTCCCCTCACCTTGTTTCTGGGAGGGAAGCTGAGAAAACGAGCCTGTGGCAGCAGGGATGTCTGCCTCCACCTTCCTGTTTCCTTAGGAGCTCCCTCTGCTAATACCCTGGAGCTTTCAAGGTGAGGGAGAGGAAAGGAATTCCGTAGGAAGTGTGTCTCTTGGCTGCTTCTAGTCCTCATGGCTACTAGAACCTTCTCCGGGATGGGGAAGGCCAGGAATTCAAGGCTGACGCTTCACCTGGGAGTGATGGCGCCAAATTCAAGTCCAGCCGAGACAATTCGGCCACTAGAGACAGATTAGGCAGAGACACCGAAAGGCCTGGTACTTACTAGAATTACGAGGCCTAAGTGCAATTAGCATTTTAGCAAACTGGTCAACCCTCCAGAGACCCAGCCCCGCCACGGGGAAACCAGGAAGCTGGCCTAGGCCTATGTGAGGTCTTGCTAGAAACTACAACACTCTCCCTGTTAAAACTCAGAGAGGACAAACAAAACTCAACCTGAAATAAAGGCATTAAGTGCTTCTAAAAAACCAAAGGTCCTATGTACCCCTCAAAAGGTGTGGCAGGGCCCTTCCCTGAATCTGGTCACCTGCACCTATGGTCCTTCACATGAGAGGTCAGAGGTCAGCAGGGGAAGAACAGGACGTAACTCCTCATACCCTCCTCACCCACATCCTGCCATGGCCTAAGACAGCTTCTGCCAGCAGGGAGATTGGGAAGGAGAGGAAACCCTCCGACCCCGAGGGTGGCACCTTGTGTCCGATGTCCCTGCACGACAGGGGACCTGTCAGTCTGCTGCAGCAGACAAGGTTGCTCAATTTATCAACAGGTCCCCAAGGTCATAAGAGTCAAAGAGGTCGCTGATGCCCTCACCCCCATCCAAGCCCCACAGGTAGTCATCCTGGTACAAGGGCGGGGAGAGGCTGATCAGAGGAGAGCTACAGGCTGAGGTGGGAGACAGGAACTGGTCCTCGGTCTGCTGCAGAAGTGGTTGTGGCAACTCCAGCATGCTGTCAGTGGCCTCCAAGGGGACAAGGGATGGTGCTGGTGGTGGTAGGGACGGAGGAGTCCGTGCTGGCACTGGAGACAAAGAGAGAAAGGTCATGCCCTTCTGCCCTATGAATGGGTGTGCAGCCCCACCCTTTCTCCCAACCTGCCCACACTCAGTGGCGGGAGGACCCCCTCCCTTCACGGCACCAACCCCAGCGACCTTCCTCATTCTCCCACTCTCCCCTTTCCCTCCAATGGGTGGAGAGCCCACGCCACACCTCTGTTCCAACCCTCCCTGGCTGCCTTCAAGATCACTGTTCCCCAAGTCATTTCCTCTTTTTCTCCCTCTCTGTGCCACTCCCATCAGCACAGATATACCCAGAGCTTTCAGAAACTTCCTCCTCTAAGGGACAGACCTTTGGACCAACATGGGTGGGAAAACTGGATGCCCGCATACAAGAAAATAAAGATGGACCCTATCTAACTATTGTGACTTGGATATGGAATGTCTCCCAAAAGCCTCATGTATTCGGATGCTGTGGACTATCTACGGAACCATGTGCTGTTGGGAGATGCGGACTTGATCTGGAGGGGTGGATTTTGGGTGTGTGGTAGGGGCCAGCCATGTGGCAGATGACAGACTGCAGGTGTGTGGACTGGATCACAGGCGTGTGGTGGGGGCTTAAACACGGAAGGAGAACATTGGGGCTGGACCCAGAAGGGGTGGGCCACTGGGACGGGGCCCAAAAGGATGTCCGCTGCTTCCTTCCTTCCTTTGGGAACTTGATTTCCTGTTTGCAATGCTGTAAGGATCAGCCTCTACCTCTGGCTTCTTGCTGGCTGCCCGAGAATGGATGGTGACCTTCTGAAACCATGAGCTAAGATAAACTTTTCCTCCCTTAAATTGTGCATGTCGGATATTTAGTCACAGTAGGGAAAAAGTAACTGAGACTAACCCCATGTATAAAAATTAATTCGAAATAAATCAAAGACAAAAATTAAGATCTAAAACAATAAATGTCTTAAGAAGGCTGGAGGAATGGATCAGCAGTTAAAGCGCAGGCAAGTGCTAAGTCAGGGCGCTAAGTACTCGAGAGTTCAATTCCCCAGCACCACATAAGTCAGACATGGTGGCACATGCCTGTAATCCCAGCAATCAGGAGACTGAGGCAAGAGGATTGCCTTGAGTTCAGAACTAGCCTAGGCTACAGAGCAAAACCCTTTCTGAAAAATAAATAAATAAATAAATAAATAAATGTCTGAAGAAAACACTCAGGACACTGGATTTAGCAGTGAATTTTGGCAAATAATACTAAAGATACAAGCAATAACAAAAAAAGTAGACAAATTGGACTCCATAAAAGTTTAAAATTTTAGCCAGGTGTTGTGTCTAAATCTCAGCACTGGGCTGCAGGGATGACACAGGAATCAAAGCACTTGCTTTGCAAGTGCAAGGCCCTGAGTTCAATTCTCCAGCACCACATAAAACTGGGAGTGGTGGCTCATGCCTATAATCCCACCACTTAGGAGGCCAAGGCAGGCAGACAGTCCTGAGTCTAAGGCCAGACTGAGCTATACCAGTGAGTTCAGGACTAGCCTGGGCTACAGAGTGAGACCCTGTCTCCAAAAACACAAAAACAAAAAGAAGAGAGAAAATAGAATCTCAGCACCTTGGGAGGTTGAGGCAGGGAGATCATAGATTTAAGCTCAGTCTGAGCAATTCAGCAAAATGCTGTCTCAAAATAAAAATAAAAAAGGACCAGGGATATAGCTTAGTGTCAAGGCCCTAAGTTCGATTCCCAATACTTCAAAAAATCAAAAATAAAAACTTTATACACCAGGGGCTGGGGGTGTAGGGCAGTAGTTAAAAGGCTTATCTTGCAAATACAAGGCTCTGAGTTGATTCACCAGAATCACATAAACCAGGCCCCTGCGGTGGCACATGCCTCTTAGCACTTGGCTCAGGAGGCTGAGACAGGAGAATCACTGTGAGTTTGAGGCCAACCTGGGCTACATAGTAAATTCAGGACCAGCCTTAAATACAGAGTGAAACCCTGTCTCAAAAAACAAAACAAGGACTTGTTGGGAGGGACAGCTTATCTATTTAGCAAGATCTTGTCTCAAAGTCAAACCTAAAAATGGGCTAAGGATACAGTTCACTGTGAAGATGCTGGGCTCAATGCCCAGCAACTACAAAAAAATAAAAATTAAAAACTAAAGATAAAGAAATCAAACAAAGTATTTAAAGCATTTGCTTTGCAAGCACAAGGTCCTGAGTTCGATTTCCCA
>PVKB01002292.1:160950-181011 GCA_004027205.1 Ctenodactylus gundi
AAAAAAAAAAAAAAAAAAGAAAAGAAAAGAAAAGAAAAGAAAAAAGAAAGAAAAAAAAAGAAAAAGAAAAAACCAAAACAAACCAAAATAAAACTTTATACACCAAAAAAAGTAAAAATGCAACTCAATAGGCTGTGAAAGACATAAAATATTTGCAAATCATGTACTGATAAAGGATTAATATTCAAAATTCATACAAAACTCAAAACCACAAAACCACCAGATTAAAAAAATGTGCGAAGCATTTGAATAGCTCTTACTCCAAACAAGACAGCAAATGAGGCCTGCGCAGGTGTTCATTGTCATTAATCAGGTAAATGCAAATCAGGACTACAGTCAGCCATGTGCGGTGGCGCACGCCTGTAACCCTAGCACTCGGGAGGCTGAGGCAGGAGGATTGCCCTGAGTCCAAGGTCAGCCTGGGCTTCATAGTGAGTTCAGGACCAGCCTGGGCTACAGAGTGAGACCCTGTCTCAAAATAAATAAATAAATAAATAAATAAATAAATAAATAAATAAATAAATAAAGTGTGGCAAGAGCTGCACAGCATCACGAACACACTTACTTCTGCTGAACGGTACACTGAAAAACAGTCACAGCCAGGCCTGGTTCAGCAGCTAGCTCTCTACTCGGGCAGCTATGACAAATCCTGGTCTCCCTCAAATCTGCGCCTGCCCTGGTTTTCCTCCATCACTCCCACACTCACTCAGGTGTCTAAAAATTAGCCCAGGAATCACCCAGAAACCTGCCATCTCCATGGCACCCGATCCGGAAGCACAACTGCGCATCTCCACTGCCCAGTGTTCTCCAAGCTGCCCACCTCTCTTGGGCCCCGCTGCTGGGATCCCGTCTCTCCCACTTTGCTCTGACCCTCACCCCTTGCAGTCTGCGTTCTGACTCTGTGGTCCCCAACCTTTGCGGCATCAGGACTGGTTTAGTTGCAGGCCATCCTCAAGGGCATCCTCAAGGGTGTGTAAGGGGGCTGCTTGTCATGCAGTAGGTTGCTGGAGGATAGCGTGTGTGTGTTTGAAACACGGTCTCTCTTTGGAGTCCAGGCTGGCCTTGAACTCAGAGCAATCCTCCTGCCTCAGCTTCCCTAGTGCTGGGATTACAGGCATGTGTCACCACGCCTGGCTTATGTGGTGCTGGGGAATCAGACTTAAGGCCTTGAGCAGTTTAACTTAACAGGTGAGCTCGGACTGTCTTCTGGAGGATAACTTTGGAAGGGAAATCAGCGCAGGAGGGGCGTGGAGAGCGAAGCTCCACCTCCTGTCAGTCAGTGGCAGCATGAGAACCTCATAGGAGCGAGCTGACAGGAGGCGGAGCTTTCCTCTGCCCTTGCCTCCTGTACCCACCTCATTTGCCCTAAGGGCCAGGTCCTTCCAAGGCAGAGCGTCCCGGTCCAGCCCGCAGGAGCTGGAGACTCCTGTCCTAAGATAACTTGCCGGCTTCCCACTGGCTTGGAATAAAATCCAACTTCCAACCAGGGCTGAATAGACCCGTGTGACCCGGCCCCTATCCGCCTTTCTACCGTTCCTGCCTTCTCCCACGGTCACCCTCTACCTTCCTACCCATACTGGACACCAGCCACCTCAGCACACCAAGCTCATGCCCGCTCAGAGGAAGGTGATTTCCTACACTGGGATAAGGAGAGGTGCCTGGAAACTGCCTGTCACACAGATCTTAATGCTCAAAATTGGTGAGCAGATGGCCTGATTACCCCTCATGGCTGGATAACTGTGGACAAGGGCCCTCATGTTGCTGAGCCCCCAGGTCCTCCCTGTGACAGTGACTGCCCATCTCCCCCACAGTGGAGAGGATGACATGACCAGAGCAGGGGAAGAACAGGTGTGCAGAAACCCCATGGTGGGACCACAGGTCACCTTGGACGCTAAGTACAGCGGGCACTGGGCTTGGGCCGGGGTGGGTGATCCTCCTGCCTCGGCCTCCCAATAGTTGGGACGACAGGTGTGCACCACCATACCCAGCTTCTTGAGGCTATTTTAAGTGTTCCCATTTTAAAGATGTCGAAACCAAGGCTCAGAAAACCGAGAGTGACTTGCTCACCACCACCAAGTCACTAACAAATGAGGCACAAGCTGAAACCCACGTCTCCCCACTTCAAATCCTACGCCATCAGCCACCTTCAGAACGCCAGAGCCTGGACGAGGGGTTACAGGCAACTCGTTTCCAGATGAGGGAAAGCGAGGCTGCGAAGAGTTAACAGTTCCTCCCACAATGCCTGGACCAGGGCTAGAACCCAGGTCGCAAACGGCTGCAGCCTCCTCTGTGGGTCTGTCCTCCAGTACTCGGACCTCAAAATCACTCCCACTTCAGGCCAGAACATGGAACATGTGGGGGTGAGGGGTGGGGGTGGGGTTTTAGGAAAACCTCTTCCTCACTCTAGCAAGGATGTGATGAGGCCATGCGACAGGGCAGAGGGTCAGTTGTGGCCTGGAAGCTGCTTCCAGGCTGCTCCATCCCCGACTGCTCTGCAGCCTCTCCTCTCCTGGCCACAAGTCATCATCTGTCAAACTGAGGTAACAATGCTGACCTTAACTTTGAGTGTGGTGACTGTCGCCTCCACCCAAGGCCTCTGAAGACAAGCGAAGGTGGTTCCAGCTGTGCAGAGCTGTGTACATGTTAACAGCTGAGCAGGGGCAGAGGGACAGCAGGGTGGGGCACAGGCCTGGGGTGGAAGATAGGTGCTGGGGAGGTACCAGGGAGACAGATGGCTGGTACAGGGAGAAACCCTGCTCTGTAGACAAGCTGACACACACAGAGGAAGTCACTATGGGGTTCAGAGTCTGGGCTCTTGTCCCAGTTCTGGCATAAAAGTGCTGTGTTACCTTGGAAAAGCTATTCACACTCTCAGGGTGGTAGTTTGTTTACACAGAAAATGAAGGGTTAAGTTAAACTGCGATCAGCCAACTTTTCTCAAGGAAAGGGCAGGATTTCAGGCTCCGCAGGACACATGTGGGGTCTAACACAGTTGCTGCCTTTTCTACTTTTAAAAATGTAAAAACCAGAGGCTGGAGGAATAGCTCAGCAGTTAAAAGTGCTTGCCATGCAAGCTCAAGGCTCCGAGTTCGATTCCTAAGCACCACATATGCTGGGCATGGTGGTACACACCTATAATCCCAACACTCAAGGCTGAGGCAGGAGGACTGTTATGAGGTCAAGGTTAGCCTGGGCTACATAGTGGGTTCAGGACCAGCCTGGGCTGCAGAGCAAGATCCTATCTCAAAAAAAAAAAAAAAAAAAAAAAAAAAAAAAAAAAAAAAAAAAAAAAAAAAAAAAAAAAAAAAAAAAAAAAAAAAAAAAAATCAACCTGTGTGACTTAGTGAAACCCCATCTCAAAATAAAAATAAAAAGTTCTGGGAGTGTAGTTCAGTCTGAAGGCTCCCAGTTCAATGTCCAGTACCATTAAAAAAAGAAAATGTCAGGTCCAGTGGTGTGGGCCTATAATCCCAGCACCCTGGGAAGCTGAGAATAGCAAGTTCAAGCCCAGCTTAGGCAACTTAGCAAGACTGTTTTTAAATTTTTCATCAAAAGAAAGAAGAAGTAGGGAAAAAAAAGAAAAAGAGAGAAAAAAAATAATGGGCTGGGTATGTAGCTTAGCACAAAGGCCCTAAACTCCAGTCCCAGTATCACACACACACATAAAAAAAAAATCCTTTTCAGCTCAAGAGTCATAAAAAAACAAAACAGGACAAAACAAAACAGGCTAGATCTGATTTGTAGGAAACAGTTTGTCAGTCTTAGAGTTAGAGAAATGGAACCCAACCTGTGTTCTGCAAAACCCCTTCAAGCGACATCCGTCAGACCCATTCTAGCTCTGCCAGTTTAGTCAGGAGGGCTCTGCTGCAGGACCCCTGCAGCTAGAACAGGCGGGATGCTGTCCCTTGGGGGCCTAGGGGAGTCCTGCCGGCCTGGCCTGGGACAGAAGCCCAGCACAGGGCAAAAGCCACTTTGCAGAAGGGCCCTTCCCACAGCCACGTCTGTTCCCCAGGACCCCTGCCCTCCTCACACACCTTCGGGGCTGCTACTGCCCCTCTGCCCCTGGCACCGCTGGGCACTGCCCGCTGTCCCACCCACCTCAGCTGCATGCCTCAGTCTATGTTTTCTGTAAACTATGAGTATTACGGCCTATCTCAAGAAGCACCTTGAGAGGTGGTGTGGAGTAGAAGTGCCTGGCACCCAGCCATGGCATGGAGAAACCCTCAGTTACCGCCTCCGAAGAAAGTAGTGGGCTTGCTTCAAGAACCAAATACCAGGCTGGAGGAATGGTACAGCAGTTAAAGCACTTGCCTTGCAAGTGCAAGGCCCTGAGTTCGATTCCCCAGTACCACATAAAGCTGAGTGTGGTGGCACATGCCTGTAATCCCAGCACTCAAGAGGCTGAGGCAGGAGGATTGCCCTGAGTCCAAGGCCAGCCTGGGCTACGGTGTGAGACCCTGTCTCAAAGAAAAAAAAAATGTATACCTTCCATTTACTGTGGGCTGAGTACCAGTGTCCCCACCATTAACAGCCCTCACAGTGGTAGTGCTACCAGCAGTCATGGCGCAGTAAGAGTGGCCACATGCTCGGTAAGGAGATGACTGTGTCCCCAGACGCTGGGAGAAAAGCAGTCTCCAACACATGGGGTACCAAAGAGGAAACTGAGGCCAGTTGCTCTTCCCACCTCCTGCCTCCATCCGCCAAAAGAAGGTCCCACCTGAGAAGTCCACAGGCTCCGCGAGCCCAGGGTCGGTGCTGCCGCAGGGCTCGGGGCAGCCAGGGCTGGGGCTGAGGGTGGAGGGGACAGGCTCCTCGGCAGGATGGTCGGGCTCCTGCACGTCCTCTGGGCACAGGTAGACCTCGATGGGCCCGTGGCTGCTCTTCAGATGGATCTGCAGGTTCTCCTGGGGAGGAAGAGGAGCTGGTTCACGGCTCTGGGCAGCTGGCACTGACCCAGGGATCAGCGCGTGGGCAGACACAGGCAGCTGCCTTGTCCCCCGAGGCGGCTCCATCTGGCTTGGGGTGGAAACCCCCCATGTGCCCTTTGGTCAGGGACAACACCTCAGTTTTCCTTTGGGAAACCCCTTCCCCCCACGTACATAGCATATGGTGTGGGAACGGGGTGCCCTTTCCCAACACCAGGGACGAACCGGTGACACAGATGGGATGTGTTAGGTTCAGAAATGCTCATGGCTCAGGCGGACCCAATCAGCACTCCTTCCAGGACTGTGGCTAGACTGGGGAAGGGAGATGGCCAAGCTGGGCTGGGACTACAAAGCTCTGAGCCCATGGCGGGGTCACAGCTTGGAGAAAGGGCGGTGTGTGGTGCAGATCCAGAGAGACGGAAGTCACTGCTGGACCCAGCATCTGGTCTTGCTTCCATCTCCAAACCTCCCCGTGACCCCTTTCTGTGGTCCCTCCCCAGCCTCCCTGGATTATGCCAGCTAGACTTGGCTTTCTGTTACCTGTAACCAAGAGTCCTGAGCAAGGCCTTCCCCTCCCTGCCCTTCCCCACGACATACCCACAACGCGTGCCACAGACGATGATCTGTGGCAGGTGGACCACAAGTTTGAGCCCAGCCTGGACAGATTAGCAAGAACCAGCTTCAAAATAAAAACCAGGGCCGAGGATGTAGCTCGGTGGTACAGCACTTGCCTGGCACGCACCAAGACCTTGGGTTCAATCCCCGGCTCCAAAACAAAAGACCACCAAAAAAAGACCAAAAAAAAATTAAAAAATATATAAAGGGGTTGGGATGTAGCTCAGTGTGACAGAACTAGGTGCAATCTCCAGTGCCCACCTCCTCTAAAAGGGAACCGCGCTTGGGCAAATGGTCAGGCCTTCACCAGGGCAAAACACTATATAGTCTTTATTTTCCATCAGTACTAGGGTTAAACCCAGGGCTCTCACACTGAAGTACATGCCCAGCCCTTTTTAGATTTTTTTTTTCTTGAGACAGGGTCTCACTCTGTAGCCCAGGCTGGTCCTGAACCCGCTATGGAGCCCAGCCTGGCCTCAAACTCACAGCAATCCTCCTGCCTCAGCCTCCTGAGTGCTGGGATTACAGGTGTGCTCCACTATGCCCAGCTTTATGTGGTGCTGGGGAATCAAACTCAGGGCCTTGTGCTTGTAGGGCAAGCACTTTAACCACTGTGCCATTCCTCCAGCCCCTAGTGTTTTTTTGTTGTTTTTGTTTTTTTTCTTTTTTTGGCACAGGTCTTGCTAAGTCTCTAAGTTACCCACGCTGGCCTCGAACTCTCGATTCTCCTGCCGCAGCCTCCCAAGTCCTGTATTATGCCCTGTTCCCCTGCTTAGACTTCAAGACCCTGCTCATCTGTCACCACCAGGACCACTCCTCTGGCTGTACATCTCAAAGCACAGCACTACTGTCTGTTTGGGTCTTTTCTCCCCTAGCCCTGAGCGTCTCCAAGGCAGGGGTAGGGCATAGCTATAATCCCAGCACTCCGGGAGGCAGTTCTTCCTTCAAACAATTCCTACTTGAGGGGCTGGGGGCCTGGGGGGATAGCTCAGTGGTTAAAGCGCCCGCCTAGCAGGTGCCAAGTCCTTGGGTTCAATTCCTCAGCACCACATAAAAATTAGCCGGGCATGTTGCACATGTCTGTAACCATAACACTCAGGAGGCTGAGACAGGAGGACTGTTGAGTTCGAGGCCAGCCTGGGCTCCATAGTGAGTTCAGGATCAGCCTTGACTAGAGAGTGAGACCCTGTCTCAATAAGTCTTTCTTGAGCCCTCCTCATGGCCAGGGCCCAGGCTGGGGATAAAAGATGAGCCAACATTTTTTCGGGAGCTTCTGTTCCCACACAGGAAGTGGAATGTGACCCTATACTAGGTCTCTTGTCCTTCCAGCTTCTGCCATTCCTGCACCAGCTAGGAGCCCTTAGATATTACCACGGGCACCAGAACGGACCAGCAGAGCATGGGGCCGGGCAGCGCCAGGGACGGCCCTTCCAATCTTTGCCCTCCGTCAGACGCGCCCCTCTCACCTCAGCCTTGTCCGGCACTTGCAACCTTGTCTGTGGTGGGGCCTTGACAGCGATCACCGTCTGCTCCTTAAAGTTGCCCACAGCACGGATGTCCTGGTAGGTCACATAGGCCAGCGTAGGCCAGGAGAGTCAAGGAAAGTGACAGCCTGGTCCAAGTTAAAACCTCCAGCCTGGTACAAGCCTACGATCCCGCACCCAGGTGGCTGAGGCAGCAGGACTGAAAGCTGGATTATATAGTGAATTTGAGGCCAGCCTGAACTAGAATGCAAGACCCAATTTCAAAAAGAAAAAACAAGTCAAACTCTAGGCACCAGACAGGGTATTCAGAAATATCTAAAAGCTGTACCCGTTCTTTGATCATCGCAAGGTATTGTGGATTTCTTCAGCAAATAGAGATACAAATCACTTTTATTTTACTTTTTGAGTTTTTTAAAGACAGCCTTGCTCTGTCGTCTAGGCTGCCCTGAACTCTCTATGTAGCCCAGTTTGGTCAAACTTACAGTGATCCTCCTGCCTCAGCCTCCCCAGTGCTGAGATTATAAGCATGTGCCTCCACATTTGGTTATGGGGAGCTGGGGAACTGAATCCAGGGCCTTATGCTTGCTAGGAGAATGCTCTAACCACTGAGCTATTCCTCCAGCTCCACATATCTTTTTTTAAATGATGCTTTGTGTAAGCTGCTTATGTAAAGGCTTCATTTCTCACACTAGATCATTGCCTCTGGAAGGCAGGAAGAGTAGCACAGCAGTTAAAGTGTTTGCTTGGCAAGCATAAGGCCCTGGGTTCGATTCCCCAGTATCACACAAGCTGGGCATGGTAGCGCATGCCTGTAATCCCAGCATTCAGGTGGCTGAGGCAGGAGGATTGCGTAAGTTCAAGGCCATCCTGGACTCCATAGAGAGTTCAGGACCAACCTGAACTACAGAGTGAGGTCCTACCTCAAAAAAAAAAAAAAAAAAAAAAAAAAAAAGACAACTCACAAGGTCAGATCTTTAAAGCAATCAAACATTTAACCATTTGGAAAAACACGAAAGGCCACATGTGGGTGGTGGCACAGGCCAGTAATCCTAGCACTCTGGGAGGCTGCGGCAGGAGGATTGCAAGTTTGAGCCCAGTCTGGGCAAGTTAGAGACTTTAAAATACCAAAAGAAGCAGAAGAAGCCTTAGCAAAGTCCACACCTTCCGATCTCATCCATCCTGGGAAGATAAGCCAAGAAAACATGGAAAAAATATGGGAAAATGTTCTATATACAAAGCCATTGCGACATTGCTTATTAAGACAGAACTCCAGGCTCAATCTAGGTATTCTTCCTGGGCCTTCTTAACAAACCAGAGCAGAATCTACAAAACAGGACAACCTCAAAGCACTCACTTTTTTTTTTTTTTTTTTTTTTGGAGACAGCATTTCAATTGACCTTTTGATTCTCCTGCCTCAGCCTCACAAGAAATGAGAATAGTAGGCTCTTACCACTACATCTGGCTCCTCAAACTATCTTAAATATGAGACCAAACCATATGCAACTGCTTTTTCCAAGGTAAAAATCACAGCGGCTTCAACTAAGTCAACCAAATAGCTTAGAGGGAAACATCGGAAAGTATCTATGGTAATATACCAAGTGGAGAAAATCAGGACGGAAGAACGTGAACAGCAGGTTCTTTTTTTTTTTTTTTTTCTTTTCCTCTCTTTTGTGAGACAGGGTCTCCCTCTGTAGCCCAGGCTGGTCCTGAACTCACTATATAGCCCAGGCAGGTCTCAAGCTCACAGCAGTCCTCCTGCCTCAGCCTCCCAAGTGCTGGGATTACTGGCCTGTGCCATCACACTCGGCTATTATGTGGTGCTGGGGGAATCAAACCTAGGGCCTTCTGCTTCCTAAGCAAGCGCTTTAATCACTGAGCTACGCCCCCAGTCCCACAGCAACATTTAAACAGCCCACAGGTGCACAGTGAAGGAACAAGAGCTGCAGTCAGTTAGCAGCTACTGCTTATTCTCCCCCACTTTCTATATTTAGACATATACTAGATAGATACAGTGGCACACATCTCTAATCTTAGCTACTCAGGAGGCTGAGGCAGGATGATCACAAGCTCAAGCCTAGTCCAGGCCACTTAGTAAGACCTCGTTTCAAAATAAAACAAAAATGTATCTGATTTTTAATCAATAACGAGAAAGTCACTTTAAGCTGGGTCAGTGGCACAGGATCTATAATCCCAACACCCTGGGAGGCTGCAGTAAGAGGATTGCCAATTTGAGCCCAGCCTAGGCAACTTAGAATGGCTTTTATTAAATATTAAATTATTAAATGTGTACACTTTTATTAACTATTTAAATTACTAAAGTTACTTACAATAAAATTAAAATGATCGCTGAATTGTCTCAAAATCAAAAATAAAAGTGAACGGGGGATGTAGCTCAGTGTGAAGGCCATGGGCTTGATCCTGAGCACCATGAATAAATAAAAACACAAATAAATACAAACCGAAAGTAACTTTGGTAAGCTCAAAAGGAAAAGCCACTGAAGAGAGAAGAGAGAGACATTCCTGTTCCCTAGGAGGAGGGAGCTCTGGCACGGGGCATCCCCCCGGACAGGCATTAGCCTGGTCAGCCCGCCGCCCGCCCGCGCTTGCACAGAGGATATTGCTTGTTGGCTGAGTCCTCCGTCAGGTGCTTGAAGCTCAGGGTGCAGCTCTGGATAAGCTGGTCCAGCACCTGCTCCGTGCTCATCAGCTCCGTCAGCTCCTGCCCCAGCTGCTGCCGCTTCATAGGCTGCGTGGGGTCTTCAAACATTCCCCTGCCTCTGGGAACAGAGCAGCCCATCAGTGTCCCTGGCCCAGGGCTGCTCAGGAGCCCCAAGGTTGGAATGCGGGTTGGGGGTGGGTTCCATCTCCTCCCACTCGTGCTCAGAGGGGGGCCCTTGGGTTGTGAGAATCAGTGGGCTTGCCTGGCCCCCAACCCGTGGACTGGAGGGGCAGGCGGGGGCACAATCAAGGCCAGAACCCCATTTCTGGGGAGTTCTCAGCTCTGTCCGGCCCTACGCCTCTGCCTCTCCCAAATGGTAGGGAAGTGGAGGGACCTCAGTTCCGACTCGCCTGCCTGGATAGTTTTAGGGTTCGTGAAGGTCTGCTTTCTAAGACAGTGTAGAAGAGGAGAGAGGAGGCGGGCTTATTCCAACTCTCAGTAGACTTTTCTAGCTAAGAGAGGGGATCTTGAGACCCCTGACACAAGAGGAAGATTCTCAGACCGCCCCTGCTCTAGAAATCCTCCTCCATTTGCCAATCCACTCCAGCTCTCCTACTAATCACTCCAGCAAGTCCAAGTGCTGGTCTGCCCTACTTCAAATGAACCGGCTGGGACAGGGGGCAAAGCTTAGCAGTAAATGCCCTTGCCTAGCAAGTCCAAGGCCCTTATATGGATAAGCTGGGTAGGGTGGTGGATACCTGTAATCCCAGCACTCGGGAGGCTGAGGCAGGATTGCTATGAGTTCTTGGCCACCCTGGGTTATATAGGGAGTTCAGGACCAGCTTGGACTACAGAAGGGAGACCCTGCCACAAAAACAAAAACAAAAACCCCTGAAGGAACTGGCTCTGCCACAGCCTGGAAACTTATTTTCTGCTTTGATCCTCCCCCAACACTTGCGCCCATTGGATACTGCACTAAGCCCGCCTCTGACATTCACAGCCTCTGGCTATTGCCCCCCAGCCCTGCCCAGAGCACCCACATCCAGTGGATGCCCAGCCCAGGCACTCACACCCACTGGATGTGGTTCTTGGACTTCTTGCGGATGAGCTGGATGCCCTCCAGCACGTTGGTGATGTCATAGATGCGCCGCTTCTGCACGTCCAGCGCCTCTGCAGCCCAGTTCAGGTCCAGGACCCCATCCTTCGACTCACTCAGGAGGTAAATGAACTTCTTGGTGAGCAGCCCCAGAGATGTGTCATACCGAGTCTTCTCCCCAGGTGACTTGGGGGCTGAAGAGCAAAGAGGCTCAGTCAGGCTCAGGAAGGGCCAGTGTGGGCAATCTCCTGCACTGACCTGGACCCAAGTACCGCCTTTCACCCCCCACTTTCCAGTTTAGGAGCTCTGGGACGCAGGGGTTGTTCACCGCTGTCAAGACAGGGAACCTGATACCCAAGGAGAGATGGCTTAAGGTCTCACAGCCTGGGGCGATCTCAGGACCGGAAGCCAAGTGTCCTGACTTGTGATTCACAGCACAGCTCGTTTCCACCACAGCTCAGGACAGCTGTATCAACAATTATAACTAGAGACTCATTACTGTTCACTGGTCTTCTTAGTACTGCTTCTATACAGATGCATTGAATCCTTATCCTCTATAAAGTTGGTGGACAAGCACTTCCATTTTACAGATGAGAAAACTGAGGGGCACAAACATATTAAGTAACTTGTTCAGCTCATTCAGCTTAAAAAGGAAAAGAAGAATCGGCAGTTTGGGGCAGGAGGGTTAAAGCTTTTGCCTAGCAAGCTCTAAGTACTGGAGTTCAGTTCCCCAGCACCACATATGCTGGGTGTGGTGATGCACACCTGTAATCCCAGCACCCGGGAGGCTGAAACAGGAGGACTGCTGTGAGTCCAAGACCAGCCTGGGCTCCATAGTGAATTCAGGACCAGCCTGGGCTACAGAGCGAGACCCTGTCTCAAAATAAATAAACAAGTAAATCCAGGGCTGGAGGACTGGCTCAGCGGTTAAAGAGCTTGCCTAGCAAGCGCTAAGTATCCTAGTTCGATTCCCCAGCACCACATAAACTGGGCATGGTGGCACACGCCTGTCATCCCAGCACTCGGGAGGCTGAGACAGGAGGATTGCCTTGAATTCAAGGCCAGCCTGGGCTCTGAAGTGAGTTCAGGACCAGCCTGGACCACATACTGAGACCCTGTCTCAAAAAAAAAAAAAAAAAAAAAAAAAAGTAAATCCAGGCAGTTTGAGTCCACAATCTTCCATCTTCACCGCTAGCCAGGTATGCCAGGAATTTGGATATAGAGTAGGGAGGGAATAGCAAGTCTAGATCTGAAAACATTTTGTAGGTGCCCACTACTTCCACATCTAACCCAATAATTATCTGAGGAATCAGTCACGTAACATCAGATGGGACAGGCTCATGAAAAAGGACCCTTTCTCAATGAGGTTGATGTTGCAAGACCACACCTCAGCTGCAGCGTCCTCAACTACAGGGGCACTTTTGCAATCCAGTGACTTGCAAGTCATAGGGTAAGTCAGCGGCCAAACTAGTTTTGGGACCTGAGTTTTAAGAGTGTTTCAGATTCCCCTGGAAGGGGACTCCAGGATCCCGTAGCACACAAATAGCAAATGTTTGGCACACAGGCTGCTTCTTCTGGTTTCGTGCTCACAGCAGACATTACTAATTGATCAGTGCATTCTTTTTAAACTAGTTCTGCTGGGCTTTCGAATCTTTCAACGCAGTGCTCTGGGCAGCCTCTGTCAATCAACTGGGTAGCAAACTTCCTCATCAGTCTAGATTTAGCCATGGCTTGTTTTATTAGACAGAGAAGAGGAGAGACCAATCACATCAGGTCACATCCCTTCCTGGACCCACAGATTCCTGACCCTCAGGCATCCGTTCCATTCAGTCACAGACCTTTTTCAATAGGTCCTTGGGAAAATTAGTATTTCTCCCAAACACAGTTGCTCAAATTTCTACTTTAACCAGAATATTCACTGAAAGTAAAAAGAGCCAGAAATCCCCTCCAACCTCCCTCCAATCTTTAGGAAGGTTCCAGCTGGGCCTTTGGGAACTTATTACTGGAGACAGGTTCTCACTCTGTTGCCTAGGCTGGATTTGTACTTGTGATCTGGGGCTGGAGAAATGGCACAGCTGTTGAAGCATTTGCCTAGCAGGCACGAGGCCCTGGGTTTTGATTCCCCAGTATCACATAAACTGGGCATGGTGGCGTACACCTGTAATCACAGCACTTGGGAGACTGAGGCAGGAGGACTGTCATTAATCCTAGGTTAGCCTGGGCTCCATAGTGAGTTCATGACCAGCCTGGGCTACAGAGTGAGACCCTGTCTCAAAAAACAAACAAATAGGGGCTGGAGGAATGGCTCAGCGGTTAAAGCGCTTGAGCAAGCGCTAAGCCAAGTGCTAAGTACCAGAGTTCGACTCCCCAGCACCACATAAGCTGGGTGTGGTGGCACACGCCTGTAATCCCAGAGACAGGAGGATTGCCGTGAGTCCAAGGCCAGCTTGGGCTCTGAAGTGAGTTCAGGACCAGCCTGGACCACAGAGCAAGACCCTGTCTCAAAAATAAATAAATAATAAACAAAAATCCCCAACCTTGTGATCCTCCTGCCTCGGTCTCTGGATCTTACAGATATTTGGAACAGTGTAGATTAATCTGGGATTCACTTTCTTTTCTTTTCTTTTTTCTTTTTTTTTTGAGACAGGGTCTTGCTCTGTAGCCCAGACTGGAGCCATTCCTCCAGCCCCTGAACTTCACTTTTGAATTACTTATTTAGTTTTCTGGATGTGAGAGAAAGACCCTAGGTAGCTCCCAGTCATCTCTGAGCTGGATTTTCTTTTAGAAGAGGTCAGACTGAACTTTAAATATGAAAACTTTTATTTTGTTTTTATTTTACTTTTGAGACAGGGTCTCACTCCGTAGTCCAGGCTAGTTCTGAACTGACTATGGAGCCCAGGCTGGAATCAAACTCACAGCAATCCTCCTGCCTCAGCCTCTCAGGTGCTGGGATTATAGGCATGTGCTACCATGCCTGGTTTATGTGGTGCTGGGGTATCAAACTCAGGGCTTTGCACTCGCTAGGAAAGTGCTCTAACTGCTGTGCTATTCCTCCAGCCCCTCCATTTTTAGTTTTGAGACAGAGTTGTAGTCCAGGCTGGTCCTGAACTCACTATGGAGCCCAGGCTGGCCTTGGAATCAAGGCAATTCTCCTGCCTCTGCCTCCAGAGTGCTAGGATTACAGGCATGCTCCACCACGACCAGCTAACGGTCATTATGTTTAGATCATGAGAATAGTACATGCTGTGGAATCACAGCGCAAAACTTATACACTCTTTAGTCCTACTTCCGCTTATTGGCCGTGCAACTGTGGGCAAGTCACTTTAGCTCTGAATCTCAAGGTGCAGCACAAGTACAAGGGAGATAATCCTTTCATTCCTGGGCAGGATTAAGTTAGAGAACACACAGGAAACCTTGGTAAACAAGAAAGTGTGGTCCACTTTCGCTGTGGGCCAGGTACCAGTCCTGATGGTCTGGGCAGGGCTGCAGCCCTCTGTCCCCACTACCACCACCCTGTGGCGAGATGCCCTGGCAGAAGCTCTTACTTTTGGGGCTGGGGAGGCCATCCACTCGGATGCACTTTCCCTTGGGAGTCCGGAATTCAGGGACCGCAGGCCTGCCGATGCCCTCCAGGTCCAGCTTCCTTTTGGCCTTGGAGACAGGGAAAGAGGGGAGCGGAGTGTGAGAACCAGTCGTTCTTCGGCCTTTCTCTGACCTGGAGCCAAGATGCTGAGGCCACCAGCAGCCACCTCCTGCGCCTGTCTGACACCCATCCTGGTAAGACTAGGCTGCCCTTGGTAAAGAAACACCAAGGGCCAGAGGAGTGACTGGTCTGAGGGGGCAAGTCCTGCTTTCTGGGGGTCAATGACGTTCTCATCTTTGAGGCTCAGGCACTGAGGCCCGTCCCACCCAGCACAGCCAAGGGCTCCGGTTTCGTACCCCAAGCCCCAGGCTGCCTCTCTACCCCTTGTGCCCAGAGGATACACAAGAGAGGAAGGAGTGGGCGGGGCCTAAACCACATCAGTCCTGGATGGCCTCAAAGTAGCAGCTGGCCCAGCCAGACCGGGTGCCCATCAGAGCCCCACAGCTGGCCCTTATCAGGGTAAGGCCCAGCATCCGCCTAGGCCCAGGGGACTTCCTGGCTCGGTGCCACACCCCAGGGAGGTGCCTAGAGTGGCAAGCACTGCAAACCTCCCCCACCCAACTCTGTGAGCACCATCTCAAGAGCCCTGAGCCTTCTAAACAGACTGTTCACAGGCCTTTCTTTGCTAAGGGGCACAGACAATCAGTCCTCCCCCAGCGTCTTAAGAACAAGCAGCTGAGGTCCCTGCCGCCCCTCCCCGTTCCCCCGCCAAGCTTGGGAAACACCTGCTGGGGAAATCAAACCACAGACCCATCTGCTCCTTCCCGCCACCACCGCAGTCACCATCACTATCGCTGCCACCTGGCCTCAGCGAGGCCCAGAGCTACACTGCCCGGAAAGGGCCTCCCTCCTGCCTAGGGCCGGGCTAGGGCAGGGCTGGGGCACTGGGGCGCAGGTCAGAGATCTGGGTTGGAGTCTCCAGCAGCTCTGAAGGCTCACTGTGATTCGGGAACATGATCCACATCTAGGAGTCTTGGTTTTTCCCTCTGTAAAATGGGCCAGAACATACTGACGTCCAGGCCTATTGGCAGGATTCAGGAGGCTACTTCGGTACTCAGCCTGTGGCCCAGCATACATTAAGTATTCAGGAAATGCACAATACCTTCCCTAAAATCCAATCTCAACATCCTCCTTTGACATCCTTCAGAGGCCACTGAGCCCATTTCCTTCCTCCTTTGTCCCCATTGCCCAGAGACCTTACCCTGGCTTAGAAGAGGCCTATTTTAACACTTGGTGGTGAGGTCATGCTCAGCAGGGCGGAGCCTTCTAACCCATCTAACCGCTGCTGAGCACAGCTGGGCTGACAGGGGATGGGGAGGGGCTCCTGCTGGCAGCTTCCCTCCCCCATTCCTGCCTCCTCCAGGAAGTCTTCAGGGCTGCTCATCGAAGGAGCTCCGCTCCTTGGTTCAAGAGTCCTTTCGCGCACACCTCCCCAGACGTGGACAGAATCCAAACACCTCTGTGCTCGTTTCTCCTGGGGTCTCTTGTGAATATTCCTTATCTATCAGCTGGTGAGATCGTAGATTTCATTCATGGAGACCTTTCCCACGCTCCGACCTGGGTCTCCATACCCGTCTCCCCTCACGTAACCTGTCAGTGCTGCCAGTCCCCACAGCAGAAGTAATGGAGGCTGGATCCCTTTATCCACACAACCAAGGCCGTCCACCCAGGCGCCTGCATCCATGCTCCGAAGGGCACCCAGGACAAGGCGAGTTCTGCCTAAAGCAGAGGGGGTCAGCCAGGCGTCTCCCCAGCCCCCTCACCGCCGCCGCCAGGGCCTCAGCACTGGCGGAGCAGGAACCAGGAGGGGAGGACCTTGACCAGAATCCCTGTGCCGGGCCTGTCACATGCTCCGCAGCCCTGCACTATCAGTACTGGCCGTTTCCCTTGGCAGGCAAGAAGCAGACTCAAGAGAGGTTCAGGTGCACGTCCACAGCCACACAGACAGAGGCCGACCCAGAGCTGGAACCCAAGTCTCTCTGACTCTGAGGCCTCGTACGTGTCTCCCAGGGGTGGCCGGAGTACGGGCCAGGGCCCGGCTGTGCCATGTGCCCCATCGCTTCACGCACACTTATCCCCCTGCACCCCTGTCCTCCTGAATAAGGCCCCATAAGCAGGGAAGTGTCCCCCACATCTGAACACCTCCCGAGGCCTTTACGCACTTCCCAGCGCAAAGTCAGAGAAGAGACTGGGAGCTGAGTGTGCCGCTTGGTGGTCGAGTGCTTGCCCCTAGGCCTAGAGGCTGAGCACAGGCCACAGTGTTGGGCCACCTTGTTCTTAGCTAGGCCTTCTTAGCTGGTTGATCTGGGGTGTCAGGTGACCTGTCTACTCCGCCTCTAAGGAAGCAGTAAGTCAGTGCAGCAAAGTGCTGTCCCAGGGCATCAGCAAGGGCAAAGTTCAGGGTGCGGAGACAGCAACGGGGCCCAGGAGAGCAGAGGCGTGCAACCACACCGAGGCCAGCGCGGCCCTAACTCGGATCCTCTCAGGCAGCCCCTCTGGCCTACTTAGGACTCACGTCCAGCCTGCCAAGCCCCAGGGGGAAAAGCACAGCAAGGTCAGGGGAAACCCAGGTTAGAGACAGGGAAGTGACTTATCCAGGGTCACTCAGAAAGGCAGCCTTGGCTCAGCTAAACCCTAGGTCAGGCAGCTGGGGGAGGGGAGGGGTACAGGCACACACAGCAGGAGCCCTGACTTACCTCCAGCTCCCAGCTGGACTATTTGGTAATCAGTCTGGCTGCCTCACCCCTCTGAGCCTCTGTTTTCTTTTCTGACCTGACTTATAGAGTTCAATAAAATGTAGATTTTGGGCTGGCCCCTTAGCAAACCTACAGTCCCAGGTTGCTGGGAGATCAAGGCAGGAGCCTAGAAATTTGAGGCCAACCTGGGCAACAGAGGAAACAACCCTGTCTCCAGAGAAAGTTCATTTTCTTCTATGGTTCTCAGAGGAACTCTGGAAAACACCAAGAGAAAGGAAAACTACTGTAGAATCCGACTGGTCCCTGCAGGGCTGACACAGAATGTCATATGCCTGGCCAGAGGAGAGACTCAACCAAGAAACTCTGTCCTCTCCAGAGAGTATGGCAAAAACACTGGACAGGGGCCAGGTGTGGTGGCGCACGCCTGCAATCCCAGCCCTTGGGAGGCTGAGGCAGGAGTTGAGTCCAGCCTGGGCTACCTAGTGAGTTCAGGACCAGCCTGGGCTATAAAGCAAGATTCTGTCTCAAACAAAACAAAGCAGAACCAAACCAAACCAAACCTAGCACTGGACAGGGAGCAAGGAGACCTGAGCTCAGGTCTTTATTCTGTCACGGAAGTCGGTTGCCATCACTTAAAGGGCAGCTCCCCCCAACAAATCCTGCTCACCCTGCACTTTGCAGCTTGGCCACAAAGCAGGTGACCACACCCAGGGTTGGGTTTGGAACTGTTCCAGGTCACACCCTTGTAAAATGAGTAAGCAAGGGGCAGGCCTGCCCACCCAGGGTCTCTGGGAAGCAGCAACAGGGAGAGGGGGTTCTGGGCCTGACAGGCCTTTAGGGGCCTCCCTGGCGTGGAACTTGGGCAACTGTCTTCATTTTTCTGCTTAGTTTTCTCATCTGCAAGGTGCTCTTCCGGGCATCTTGTCCCACATAATGAACGCAAACAGTGCCAAGCAGAGCCTGGCACACAGGAGACATCCAGTAAAAGCGAGCCATTCTTGCAAAGATTACTGAGCTCCTCCACCAGGAAGGTACAGACAGATGCACTCGGGTTCCTCTGGGAGGGTTGAAAGCAGTTCAAAACCACAGCTGTTACTGAAACTCTGAATCCGAAAGCAGCTGGCCAGGGCAGGGACTGGGCCCGCTACCAAGCTCCCCTCCCAGGGAGCACCCAGCTTCTAAGTGAGCAGTAGTAGGGAAATTAAAGGCTGCTTAGAGGCTGCCTTGGAGGTCGGGTCACTCACCCACCTGCCTGGATAACTCTGGACAGGTCACATCCTGTCTCTGACCCTCCAACTCCCCCGTAACATGGAGCTACTAATTCCACTTCCTAGGCTACAAAAATGTTTCAGGCTGTACATGTTGAACATAAGACATCCCAAGATAATAGCTACCCCCAGTTGCTTGACCTGTAAAATGGGGATAATAACACTCTTTGCTTCCTGCCCTCCTACTTGGAAATACTGGGCAGGGAGCTCTGGGAAGATGAAGGAAGGCCACATTCCAATGGCAGGAACTGGGGGCCCTGACTGCAGCCCCAGGTGGCTGGGGTGGTGCCAGGCCAGTGGGAGGTGGTCTTTTCCCTGCACCCACAACTAAACAAACTTACAGCACCCCCCTCCCACCTCATGGAGCCTGTTTTCAAACCCTGAGACCTGGAGGAAGTGACCCAAGCTGAACCAGCACCAAGCTACCGCAGGCACACATGTATTTGCAAGAAGGGGAAACTGAGGCTCAGACTTCAGTGGCAGAGACAGAAACCAGGCACCCCCAACCCCCCATCCTGATCTCCCCAGGCCTGTTTCCCACTCCACCCCCACTCCAAGGCTGTTTCGATTCCCGAGGGCTCCAAGAATTCCACTCCCACAACACACACCCAGTGCTGCACCCTGATGCCACCACACTCTGGGCGCTCCCTGGCAGCGCCTTGGGGCTCGGTGTAGGCATGGCCACCAGAACAGAAACCCCGGAGGGGCTAACGCTTGCCTGTCTGCTAGCTGCTGTCTGTGGAGAAAACTGGGTTCCAGGAAGGGCTTAAGGCACATACTTCATAAGGACTTGGCATGAGTGGACATTTTGAAGTCTGTCCAAGCCAGACTGGACCTGAGAGTTCACAACACCTGTCCCCTGTCTTAAAGTCCCCAGCTTATCCCCAGGCCAAGCCCTGCCCGGGGACAACAGCAGGTGCTCTGTAGTGGTTTCTGGGCGAAATGAGCGGTGGCAAGGCTGCCTTTGAGGACTTTCGCAAGGTCACAACAGTCCCCTCTGGCCTCCCAATCCAGTCCTCCCGCACTCCACGGGCAGGGATTCACTCCGTATTGGGGTCACGAATTCTTTTGGAAACTGAACGCTCATCTTCCTCCAACCCAAACCTTGCCTCCAGGCGCCCCTCCCTCGCACTGTCCACCCGGAAAGCTGCGAGGGTCCCCAGCATTACCGGCAGCCGGCCAGCCGGCACGCAGCGAGCAACCTGGCCGTCGGGTCCGTGGGGTGTGGCGTCCAGGCAGGTGGCAGGCGCCGCCGCGGGAGGCAGTGTCTGCGGGTGCAGCGAGGTGGAACAGGGAGCTGGGGCCGCGCAGAGCTGCGGGCTGTCCAGGCCCGGCGGCCACAGCACCGTGGGGCTCAAGGCGGGTATGCTCTTGGGGAGCTGCGCAGCAGCCGGAGCCAGGGCCTGGGGCCCGCGCAGCATGGCGACCGCGGCGCGCCCTCCTCGCCGGGCCCTGCGGGCGCGGAGCTCTCACGGCGGGGCGCCGCCAATGGACGCCGCGGGCAAGGCCGGACCCCCTGCTGGCCGGAAGCCAAGCCGGGCTGCGCCGGGAGGTCGCCGCTCGGAGATCGCCGGCGAGTGGCTCCGCTAGGGGCCGTCGCGCCCCGCCAGCGCCGCGGACGGGCTGGGGTCTGTCCGCCCGGCAGCGCTCGCGGCGGCCCACGGGCCCGGCGGGG
>PVKB01002292.1:181111-284849 GCA_004027205.1 Ctenodactylus gundi
TTTTTTTTTTTTTTTTAGCGCCAAACTGCGCCCCGCGAAATTCAGATTTCCCGCGGAAGGCGCCGCGTTTCGATTGGCTGATGCAACACGTGCTGGCTCCGCCCCCCGGAAAGCAGGGGTTTTCGCAGCGGGGTTGCACCACGAGCTTTACTGCTTAAAGGGACCGTGACACCTGCTGTTGTGTAGCGTCAGCCAGCGCTCACAGCTCGCGGGAACTGAGGCGGGGGAGTGTTTACACTTGGTACCGAGTCGGTTGATGATGGACTTCCCTGGGGGTGGGGGAGACGTTTTGGCGCGGAATGGGCACCTCAGTCTGGACTTTCAGTGCGTTTCCTGGGCCAAATTACAGTTTTTTCCCCTTTGCATCGTTGCTTAGCTAGACTGTGTGCATTTATATCCCTTTTCCCATATTTACTACCTCCTCGTAGGGAAAACTAACATCTATTGAGCACCTGCTGTATGCTAAGCACCATGTCATATCATTAGATGGGTTGCTTAATTTACTCCAACAACCCTGGGAAGAGGGACGATGACCCTCTGATAAAGTTGGAGAGTCTAAGAAGATGGGGTCACTTGCCAGAGGTCCTACAGAGAGAGTTGGTGATTTAAGCACTGGCAGTGGATCTGGCAGAGCTCAGCTCAGGAGCCCTTGTTTATACCAGTAAAAGGTTCCTCCCGCATAAGCCAGGCATTGTGCCGCATGTCTGTCCTCCCAGCAGGCCGGAGGCTGTAGCAAGAGGATTGTCGTGAGTTAGGGGCCCATCTAGGCTATGGAGTAAGTTCAGGACCAGCCTGGAGTACAGAGCAAGGCCCTATCTCAAGAAAATAAATAAATAATTAATTAAATTTAAAATTCAACCTCCCGAGTGCTGGTTTATGTGGTGCTGGGGGTGGAGGCCAGGGCCTTGCTCATGCTAGACAAGCGCTGTCACCCTGGAGCTCCCAGCCCCCAAACCACCCCAATTTCACTTTGGATTTTTGGACAGGGTTTTGCTGAATCACCAAGTTGCATAAGCGGGGCTCAAACTTGGGATCCTCCTGTCTCAGCCTCCCAAAGGGCTGAGATGGCAGGCCTGTGCCACCAAACCTGGCTAAGCCTGAGCCTTCACCTTTAAACCCTCCACAGTCCCCCCAGCTTTAAACCTCACCAGATCACTGAGGATGGGGTGGCTTTGGTGCCAGTATTTCTAGATTCAAGCTCAGACCCGGCTGCTTTCCTAGCTGTGTGATCCCAGGCAAGTTTTTTTTGAAACTGTTTTTCTCACCCCTAGTAACCCTTACCTCACAGAATCATGGGGAAATCTCCAGAGATAACACTGAGTAAAGCTCTGAGCACAGGACCTGGTTCAGAAAGAGGCAGAAGAATTGGCAGCTGTTGCTCCATCTCTATAATTATCTCTAGCACACAGACCTCCTTTCGTCTGCGTATCTCGCTGGTCCTTCCAAGCCCAGCTGAAACCTCACCTCCTCCAAGAAGCCTCCTGTTCTTCCATCAGAGTGTCTCTTGCCACCTTCAGATCAGGAGTGTTTTCCACCTCAACAAACAAGGCTTAATTTTTCTGCCTGGCTTATCACTTAGGTTCCAAGCACCTTCAAGGGTCTAGGTCAGGACTCTCTGAGTGTCCCTGAGTGGAGGTGGGGCTGGAGCAGGACTCTCTGCTTCCCCTGGCTTCCCCTGAAGGAAGTGAATCATAAACATTGATTATGGTTCACTCATCTGCCCAGCAAAGAGCAAAAGTCAATGAGATCTGAAATCTATAGTCGCAGGTCCAGACTAAGTCCTGCTGTCTCCTTCCTCGGTCCTCTCCCTCTCTTTTACTCTCTCTCTCTCTCCACCCTTTTCTACCTCTCACTTTCCTCAGCCATCAAATACAACCACTCAGCCTGTGTCCCAGAGCTTGAGTGACAGTCCTCAAATGAGCATGCGCCGGGCTCTAGTGCTTTGCCCTGCCTGTCACCTCTGATCCTTGCAACACACCTGGGAAGTCGGGCCCTATGATTAGTCCCATTTCACAGATGAGGGAACCTGGAAGGAATTGTGGCAGAGCAGGTTTGGGGAAGAAGCAGGCCCCAGGGCCAGGGAGGGAGATGGAGGTGGCAGGGTGGGGCTGGAGGGAGCGGGCCAGCCAGGGGGGCTGAGAGCCAGCTCTCTGCGGTTGAGTTTCGGGCAGCTGGGCCTGGCTTTGAGGGTTTCACTGCCTGGGAACCAACAAATTCCTGCGAGAGGTGTGGGGCACAGCAGATCTGAAGCTTGTCTCCCTGGGCTTGGATTTTTTTTTGCATTGTGATCTTGGTCAGGTCCCTGGAGCTCAGTCTTAGTATCCTCATCTTTAAAATGGGATGGCAGGGCTGGGGGTGTAGCTCAGCAGTTAAAGTGCTTGCTTAGTTGGGGCTGGAGGAATGGCTCAGCGTAAAGCACTACACTAAGTGCTAAGTACCTGAGTTTGATTCCCCAGCACCACAGAAGCCGGGAATGGCTCATGCCTGTAATCCCAGCACTGGAGTTCAAGGCCAGCCTGGGCTCCATAGTGAGTTCAGGACCAGCCAGGCCTATAGAGGGAAACCCTGTCTCAAAAAAAAAAAAAAAAAAAGGTACAAAACTTAATACAATCCTGACCTGATGGTCTGTAATCCCAGAACTCTGGGAGACTGCGGCAGGAAGATCTCAAATTTGAGACTAGCCCAGGCAACTTAGCAAGACTCTGTCTTAAAATCAAAACCAGAGGCTGGAGGAATGGCACAGCAGTTAAAGCACTTGCCTAGCAAGTGCACATGCCTGAGTTCAATTCCTCAGCATCACATAAACTGGGTGTGGTGGTGCACTCCTATAATCCCAGCATTCAGGAGGCCAAGGCAGGAGGATTGCTTTAAGTTCAAGACCAGCCTGGGCTCCATAGTGAGCCTGGGCTACAGAGTGAGACCCTGTCTCAAATAAATAAATAAATAAATAAATAAAAATAAAAAAAGCTGGAGGGGCTGGAGGAATAGCACAGTGGTTAAGCATTTGCCTAGCAAGTACAAGGCCCTGGGGTTTGATTCTCTAGCACCACATAAACTGGGCATGTTGGTACATACCTGTAATCCCAGGAATCAGAAGGCTGAGACAGGAGGACTTTCATGAGACTGAGGCCAGCCTGGGCTAAATAGTGAGTTCAAGACTAACCCAGACGAAGAATGAGACCCTGTCTCAAAAAAAAAAAAGAAATACAAAACAAAGCAAATTTTAAAACCCTAATAAACTTGATACAGACTTCCAGAAGGTTCAGACAGACCTCCTGTTCTGTGGTCCTCAGTCTCCAGATGGGCATCATCAACCAGTCAGGTAAACCCCAAATCATAGAGAAGCCAGGACAGAGGTGTGGGAAAGAAGGGGATAATCAGCTGGGTGTGGTGGCACATGGGTGTAGCCCCGGCGCTCTGGCAAGGCAGGAGGATAGTTACTCCAAGTCCAGCTAGGGCAACTTTGCAAGACCCTCTTGTCAAAATAAAGGGTGAAAAGCCCTGGGTTCAATGCCCAGTACCACAAGAAAGGGGTGAAGGATCTCTGCCCCATCTTTGTGCTTCCCCTATCCAGAAAACATGTACTACTTTGATAAAGTAATACTAAAAGATTGAAGCAGAAGTCCCCATCACCAGGCCATGACTAGTGCTGTTTTGTGAAGGACTCGGTGACTGGAACAAGCCAGCCAAGAGCAGGTGACCCCTGAACCCTGTTGGCAGGCTCCTATCAGGTTCTAAAGCCACTGCTGGATCAGACGGGGGCAGAGTTTGTTCCCTCCTGTCCTTAGCATTTCTTTTTCTTGAGACAGGATCTCACTCTGGGACCCAGGCTGGTCCTGAACTCAATATGGAGCACAGGCTGGCCTTGGACTCAAGGCAGTTCTCCTGCCTCAGGCTCCCAAAGGATACCAGCATGCACTACCACACTGGGCTTATGTGGTGCTGGGGAATTGAACTCAGGTACTTAGCACTTGATTTAGTGCTTGCAAGGCAGGCACTTTAACCGCTGAGCCATTCCTCCAGCCCTTCCTGCCCTTAGCATTTAAAAGCTATCCTCCACTACCTACAGCATAACACGTTCACCCCTCAGCATTCCCGCTCCTCCTTGAGAGAATGGGTCTTCAACTCAGCCTGTCCCTACTGTCAAAAAGGTTGGGGACCTAGTTTAAAGGGCGGAGGGCAGTGCTCAGTGGTGGAGCACTTACCTAGCGTGCACAAGGCCCCGGGGAGGTCTTTGGATCCACTGTAGTACTGCAAGGCAAAGACAGAAAATAAAAATACTGCATGCATGCTTGTTAAATATGGTAAATCCAGCCAGGTCACTCATGAGGCCGTGGGCTCTCAGGTGTGTTACTCTGAGTCCTGAGATGTGCAGCTAGTCTTGGCTGTCTCGTAGGGCTACTGTGTTGAAGTGAATCTGGGCTGAGGCACGAATGCACTCTTTGTGTCTGTGTGTTGGTGTGTGTTTATCACAATTTATTGGGAAGGCAGCCTTAGATGGGCTGTTCTCCAGCGAAGATATATGGGGGCCAAGAAGTACACAAAACATCATTAGTCATTAGGAAAATTTTAAAACCACAGTGAGACACTGCGTCACTCTCAGTGGGATGAATATGGCAAAAGAGGTGGAAGGACCGTAACAAGTGTAGATCAGGGTTGTGGTGGACACACCTGGGATGCCAGTACTGGGGAGGCTGGGGCAGGAGGAAGGCCGTAAGCTCAAGGCCAGCCTGGGCTCCATAGTGAGTTCAGGACCAGCCTGAACTAGAGTGAGACCCTACCTCAAAAAAGTAGAAATAACCCAAATGCCTATCAATAATGAATAAATGAAATACATAAAGTCATACAATGGAATGTTATTTAGCCATAAAAAGGAAAGAAGTAGTAATACGGACTACAACATGGATGAATCTTAAAAATGATTTGTTTAGGGGGAGGGACAAAAGGAGAGTGGGAAAGCCCTTGTCACCTTGACAACATACGAATGTGCACAAAATGCCCAACCTCATTGTAAACCTTGAATTTTGCACGTATACGTATCAATAAAATGCGGGGAAAAAATTATTTGTTATCCAGGTGTGGTAGTGTATGCCTATAATCCAAATGCTCTAGGAGACTGAGGCAGGAGGATTCTAAGTTGAAGCCCAGCCTGAGCAATTTAGTGAGAACTTGTCTTAAAGGGGCGGCGGTACTGAGGCTCTGAATTCAATTCCCAGTACTGGGGGGTGAAAAAAGCTAAATGAAAGAAGCCGGGTACCAAGGGCCGCACGTACAGTGCAGGCTTGGCGCAGGCTTGCGTTTGTTCGCTTGTCTTTGCAGGTTCTGGGGATCCATCCCCAGTGTGAGAAATGAGAAGGTGACTGGCCTTCAGATTTGTTGGGCAAAACAAAACTACAAACCTGTGGGTGAAATATCAAGAATTGTATGCATATTTCAAAGATGGCGGCTGAGTGGCGCTTTTCGTTTTAAGTCCTTGGCTCTTCTCTCTGTGAGGGGAGTTTCTGTACAATGTTGCAAATGTTTGGGAGTTTGGCAGACTCGCCACTGAGCCTGTGATTTGCTAAAGCCATCTCGGACCACCAAGTACCCTCCAATCAGACTTCTAGGTGCTCCCACAGGGGACATCCAGGTAGCTTGAAACCTCTGCCAGGGCAAGGACTTGGGCACTAAGGTCTGAATACTGTGTCACGCCCTCCACCTCTGTGTTCCTGTTCAGGGTTGTAGGGTTTTTTATTTTATTTATTTATTTATTTATTTTTGAGACAGGGTCTCACTCTGTAGTCCAGGCTGGTCCTGAACTCACTGTGGAGCCCAGGCTGGCCTTGGGCTCAAGGCAATCCTCCTGCCTCAGCCTCCAAAGTGTTGGGATTACAGGTGTGCACCACCAAGCCCAGCTTTATGTGGTGCTGGGGCATCGAACTCAGAGCCTTGTGCTTGCGAGGCAAGTGCTGCAACCGCTGTGCTAGTACGTCTCCAGCCTCAAACCCTTCACACATCTCTGCACTCCTCACCGGCCTTTGGAGGTGGCCAGGGTTTCTCTTTTGGCTTGCCAGGGATTAAAGGGTCAGGCTGCCATCTAGAGGTGCGCTTGGGTACTGGCGGAAGCTGTGGCAGGCTGCTCCTCCCAAGGTGACCCCGGTGGCTTGAGGAGGAGACAGGGTGTGAAGATGCACCCCTGCTGGGAAGGCCAGGACCGCCAATTAGGCCAGATTCTTTCCAGATGTTTCCAACCTTGCGGATGGTTTTCACAGATGTTGGGCCCACCAGTGATGGCCCCACATGAAAGGACAACCATCGTCCAATTTGAGTCCCAGTGGAAGAGCCCAGAGCACTTTGTGGAGGGCCACCTGTGATTTCTGGAACTATCAGTTTAGCCCCTGCTGCTCCTAAGGGATCCCTTTAAGAAGAATATCGGCCCTGTCACTCTGATCTTCGACCTTTTCACACTCGCGCCTTAGATTCTGACCAAGGCACTCCTCCCGGCTCCCAGGGGCTGCTCAGCTCCTTTGCTTAGGAAATCACTTTCCACCAGGAAAAATGGCCCTGCTCTCAGACACAAATAGATCCCCTCCTTTCTTTATATCAGATAAACAAGATAAAGAAGTCACTGAGAGTGCTGTGTACCCATATCCACATGTGATCTCACAGCATTCGACAGAAATGAGTGGGAGAGTGTGCGTGTGTGTGTGTGTGTGTGTGTGTGTGTGTGTGTGTGTGTGTTGCTGGGAACTGAACCTGCTGTCAGTGCTCTGTCACTGAACTACACTTTCAGCCCAAAATAGTTGCATTTTGGGGGCTTGAGGAATGGTACAGTAGTAAAAGCACTTGCACTTGAGTTCAATTCTCCAGTACCACATAAACCGAGTGTGGTGGTGCACACCTGTAATTCCAGCACTCAGGAGGCTGAGGCAGGAGGATTGCTGTGAGTCTAAGGCCAGCCTGGGCTACGTAGTGAGTTCAGGACCGGTCTGGACTACAGAGAAAGACCCTGTCTCAAGAAAGAAAGAAAGAAAGAAAGAAAGAAAGAAAGAAAGAAAGAAAGAAAATTTGAAAAAAAAGTAGTTTCATTTTTACTCAACAGACTAACAGACAGGAAATGCAGAACAGGAACATCAAGAATCTACATCAAGGGTTGTGAGAGTAGCTCAGTAGTTAAAATATTTGTCTAGCAAGTGCAAGGCTCTGAGTTCAAATCCCTAGCACCTCCTAAACCTGGTATGGTGGTACATAACAGTAATCCCAACACAGGGAGGCTGAGGCAGGGAGATTGCTGTGATTTTTGAGACCAACCTGGGCTATACAGTGAGCTTAGAACTACAGCCTGAACTACACAGTGAGATCCTGTCTCAAAAATAAAAATTTTAAAAAGCTGTTAAAGCACTTGTCTTTGCAAGCACAAGACCTTGGGTTCAATTCCCCAGCACCACATAAATTGGGTGTGGTGAGACTGAGGCAGGAGGATTGACGTGAGTCCAAGGCCAGCCTGGGCTCCTTAGTGAGTTCAGGACCAGCCTGGGCAAAACAAAATCTAAGTCAAGACCTATGTGTGTTACATGCCTATAGTCTCAGCCACTTAAGAGGCTAAAACAGGAGAATCCCATGTGCCAAAGTGTTGGGAACCAGTTTGAACAACATTATAAAAACCCATCTCCAAACAAAAATTCCAGATCCAGAAAAGAAAAATTCCAGATCAGAGGCTAGCATTGGGGAAAAAAAAAAAAAAAAAAACTCAGAACTCTTTGGAAATAAACAAGAGGCCCACGGTCTGTAGGATCCAGGTGGCGCTGGCCACAGGATGGGTGGTGCTGGCCTAGAGATCCCTCTTTCGGAAGGGGCCCTGACCCCTGCTCCCCACTTCCTGTTAGCCATCCCAATCTGTCATCAATTCATGAGGTAATTACTGTTGTTTTCACGGTTTGTTCTCCCCATAGAGTGAAAGGGCTCCTCCTCCTTGGTCTTGACACCCTGATACCAGCCCCAGCTCCTGTCACAGAAAAGACACAGGATGGCTACTGGAGCTCATTTCCATAAAAGGGTTGTGGGATTGTTGACTGATCATTCACAATCCCTTTCCAGGAGGGCCTCTGGCCACTGTCAGCGTCCCTAGGACTCTTCTTGGAAAGAAATGCTGAGATGCATCCCCTGGCACGGGCCCGCATTCCCATGGACCTCCTCCTCCCTGAGGCCTGTGCAGAGACAAGCAAAGCTTCTCCTTTCCTCACCACCTCCCCTGCCCTAGGGCCCACCTGCGATCGGTTCTCCCCCTGCAAGCACATAAAAAGTGACGCTAGGGCTGACGGAATGGCACAGAGGTTAAAGCGTTTGCCTTGCAAGAATAAGGCCCTGGGTTCAATTCCCCAGCAACACACAAAGCTGGACGTGGTGGCGCATGCCTGTAATCCCAGCACTCAGGAGGCTGAGGTAGGAGAACAGCTGTGAGTTCAAGGCCAGCCTGGGCTCCATAGTGAGTTCAGGACCAGCCTGGGCTACAGAGTAAGATTCTGTCTCAAAAAAAATTTTTTTTAAATTTATATGTAGCTCCACAACTTGATTTTTGGTAAGCAAACCCGCGACCGTTGGAGAGATTATGTCAACTGGAGGCAATCAAGAACCACCCCTGGATTAGGGTTGGGAACCACACCAAGACTGGGAATTGAGAACAAGCCTGGGTTAGAGTGTGAGTGACTTGTGGACCAGCCAATGAGAGAAGAGCATCCACTAGATGTGGGAGGGCCCAACTGGGACTCGAATGGTATAAAAGGACAGAAGAAGGACGCTTGTCACAGCTTCTTCCTCTGGGAAAGCCCTCACCTTTGCAATTGTCTATGGATGCCGACTTGAGATCTTCATCACAGATTTGCCTGTCTGCCCGTCGCCAATCTTCAGTCTGTCTTGGGTCTTCACCATTGTTCCGCAAACAACCAAAATCCACAGCAGACTCTCACCAGCTGTCCTGCAGTCCCAAGCCAGTGTCTTACTTTGCGGCTGAGCAACCATCGGACACTCCAGCTCTCGCACGTGCAGGGTGCCATCTTGGACTATCTCTGTCCTCAGATTTGTAAACCTTCCAGTTAGATCCTCTTTGTCATAATTTCTGTGAGTTTTGCCTTTTGAAAGGACCCAAAGTAATACAAAACCTTAGGCAATGCCTTGGTTTGAAAGACAAAACAGGGCTAGAGGAATAACTCAATGGTTAAAGCACTTGCCTAGCAAGCACTGAGTATCTGAATTTGATTCCCCATCACTACATAAACTGGGGGGTGGTGGTACACACCTGGAATCCCAGCACTTGGAGGCTGAGGCAGGAGGATTGTTGTGAGTTTGAGGCCAGTCTGGGCTACATAGTGAGTTCAGAACCAGCCTGGACTAGAGAGTGAGGCCCTTGGAATAAATAAATACAAAACAAAGCAACAGCTACACACACACACACACACACACACACACACACACACACACACAGAGTAAATGGGGTGGTGGATGCCTGTAATCCCAGTACTCAGGAGGCTGAAGCAGGAGGACTGGCATGAGTTTGAAGCCAGTCTGAACTACATAGTGAGTTTAGGACCAGCCTGGACTACAGAGTAAGACCCTGTCTTAAAAAAAAAAAAGTCTGTATTTTACTGCCCACATTTGCTTAGGCGTTAGTAACCAGAGACTGTAATGAAGTTAAGCCAGGTGTGGTGGTACACATCTGTAATTCCAGCACTTGGGAGGCTGAGACAGGAGGATTGCCAAGTTCCAGCTCAGCCTTGGCAATTTAGTGACTCAGTGAGACCTTATCTCTCAGCAAGAGGCTATATCCATCCCACTGGGGTTTTCTAATAAGTCTTTTTGCTGTGAAAAATAAAAGAAGAAGAATCTAGGGCGCAGGATGGGTGTGAGTCTTAGCCCTGATAGGTGCGGGCGCGGAGAACACAGTCCATGCTAGAAATCATCTTTGCTCCTCTCCAGGGCTGCAACTGACAATTGCAGCAACGGGCCATCTGAGGGCAGCCACGCGCCGCAGACGGAAACCTCCCCGGGCGCCTGGCTACCGCTTCCCGGCTGAGTTCTGCGCGCCCTTTTGCGGGTCCCACTCTGAGATCAAGGACATTTCCAACAGTGCGGAACCTCGAGGAGCCAAAGTCTCAGGCTTGGACTTCCGGCCCACCCTAGGCCCCTTTCCCGACACCAGCAGGATGAGGGTGGGGGGTGCATGTGGAGGGGCTCAGCGGGGCTCCATTTGGTGGCTGTAGTGGCGGGGTGGCGGGCATCAGCTGGAGGCTGGGCTCCTGGAGCCACAGCTGCAGGGTTGGGGAGGGGGCAGGGATGCAACTGTCTCCGTAGGGGTTTCCATGGTTACAGCTTGAGCACACCAGGCTGGGTCCTTTATCTGTGTCATCTCCTGGGGAGACAATGGGCTTTGGGAATGGGGGGCAGGCTGCGTGGCCACTTGCAGAAGGAGCTGCGTGAGGCTCTGCGACGCCCCTGACCCCCGCTGCTGGGTCTGAAGGAGTTTGGGGTCGGGGTCAGCCCTGATAATCACTCCTTCCCTGCTTGGTGGTAGCACACTGCTGCAACAGGACGCAGAGGGGCCACCTGTAGGGCCACCTGAGCAATCCCCGGGCTCTGGAATAGCAAAGCAACAGAGGCCTCCCAGCCCCACACTCTGGGGCTGGAGGAACGGCTAAGGGGGTGAAGCGCTTGCCTAGCAAGTGCTATGTTAAGCACTGAGTACCTAAATTCGATTCCCCAGCACTGCATAAACTAGGTGTAGTGGTGCACCTCTGTAATCCCAGCAATTCGGGAGGCTAAGGCAGGAGGATTGCCCGGAGTCTAAGGCCAATCTGGACTACACAGTGAGTTCAGGACCAGCCTGGGCTACAGAGTGAGACCCTGTCTCAAAACAAAACAAAAACAGATAAGTGGATAAAGAAGATGTGGTAGAAAGATAAATTTGAATCAGTTGTAGGACAATGGAGGCATTTTGAGATCACTAGGCTTAGTGAAATGAATCAGAGACAGTAGGTTAAATATTGAATGATTTCTCTAATATGAGAAAACCAAACCATTAAAAAAAAGTAAAAGAGAGGTGAAAGGTAGTAAGAGATAGACTTTGTGGAGAGGGATGGGGGATGTGGGACAGGGTACGGAAGAAGGAGGGGAAAAGAAGCAGAAATTATCAAGATGTGGGATGCAAATAGGCCAAATTCTTAAGCTGATGCGTGTTAATAAAAAGTTTTTTAAAAATAAAAATAAAGCAGTGGGGCTGGTTACAGGGTTTGCCTAGCATGCACAAGGCTCTGAGTTTAATGCCTCAGCACCGAATAAAAATTAGCTGGGAATGGTGGCACATGCTGTAATCTTGGAACCCGGGAGGCTGAGGCAGGAGGAAGGATTGCTGTGAGTTCAGGACTAGCCTGGGCTACTATCTCTAAATAAATAAATACAGAAAGGAAGTGGCGCTTAGCAGACTTGGGAGTGTCCTAGAATCGGGGAATTGTTCCAGAAGGATCTGCCACTGTGAGCCAAGGAGAAGCAAGAGACCAAAGAGTGAAGGACTCAGCTCTCTGCCACCCAGTCCAGCATCTGTCCCGGCCACCACCTTCTCCAAAGAAGGGGTACGTCGCTGAGAAGGAAAGGAAGGGGCGGACAGCCACGGCTGTTCACGCCCCCCCAAGGAAGGCCGATCGTCCCGTCTATAGATGAGGAAACAACTGGGATTTCAATTGTTTTCCAATTGATTTGGCCTCAAAATGCGTTAAGTCCCGAGAGTAAAATCATTTTGTCTGCAGCAGACTGCTTATGTTTGCGGTATGAAGTGTAGAATGTGCCTCAGGGGAAAAATAAAACAATTTCTTCACGTTCCAGATAGCAGCACAGGGCAGGCACCGTGGTGCACAGCGGTACGCCTGGCACTCCAGGAGGCTGAGGCAGGAGGATTGCAAATTCAAGCTCAGACTGGGCAATGTAGTGGCTTAGTGAGAACTTCATCTCAAAAAAAGAAAGAAAGAAAGAAAGAAAGAAAGAAAGAAAGAAAGAAAGAAAGAAAGAAAGTAAAGTAGGTCACTCCCAAGACTCAATTCCTTGGACACTGCTGTTATTAAATTTGTTACTAAGCAATAAATGTTGAGGATATAGAGGTAAATAAAAATTTCTCTCTCTTCCTTCTCTCTCTCTCTTTTGAGACAGGTTCTTGCTAGATAGTCCAGGCTCACCTTGAACTCATGACAATCCTCCTGCCTCAGCCTCTGGAGTGCTGGACTACAAGTGGATACCATGGTGCCTAGCACTCCTACCAGCCCGTGTCCTGAGAGGGCCAGCAGCGCCAGACGGGCAGGGTGAGTGCTCACTTGCTCTGCACTGGGACATCTACCATCTTGCTGGATTTGCAACATAACCTTGAGAAGAGGATTTTTTTCCTTCCCATTTTAGAAAAACAAGGTTCTGTGGGCTTCAATGAGTTGCCACAACATTGTAAAAGATGAAATAAAATTAGCTGAGGGAATAAAACCCTTTTGATGGCATAGCGAAGTGTTAAAAAGCAATAACACGTACTCATTACAAAAGGCCCACAGACCTCAGCCCTATTTTACTAAAGAATACATAAAGGATGATTTTTTACTGTACAGAAAAAATGAGCCAGGGCCAGTGGGATAGCATGGGGGCTAGAGCACTGCAAGGCCCTAAGTTCAATTCCCCAGCACCACATAAACCAGGAGTGGTGGCACATGCCTGTAATCCCAGCACCCAGGAGGCTGAGGCAGGTGGATTGCCTTGAGTTCAAGGCCACACCGGGCTACCTAATGAGCTCAGGACCCGTCTGGACTACACAGTGAGACCCTGCCTCAAAAGAGAGGGGAGGAAGGAGAAACACCAGCCAGGATTCTCTGAGCTCTCTGAGCTGTCACTTATGGAGCAAGGACAAGGTGCCAGGCACTTTCTAAGCCTTGCAAGAACTCCGGAAGGTAGCTTCTTTCACAAACTAGAAAGTGTCAGAGGGGTAAAGTTAGGTGCCTGGGTTTACACAGCAAGGAGGGGATGGAGCCAGGCCTGGGACACAGGCTCGGCCCTTCAGGTCAGGAGCTGGGTCAGTTCTCTAGGCTTGCCTGCTGGCTGCCGCTGTGGGGTGTCACGGTCCCTGCCTCCCCAAAGGGAGCGTTGGCGGGCATGTGTGCTCTTGCAGGCCCATGTGTGACTCTGCGCAGTGCTGGCCCAGGGCCAGGTCTCCCAAGGCCATGGGATAAAAATCTGGTACCTCTTCCCGAAATGTCAATTTTACTAAAAAAATAAATAAATAAAAAGAGAGACATCATGATTTGATATTCAGATGCAGATGGCCAGGGAATGTGTGAGACACAGACATTTGTGGCAGGCAGAGATAATGAATGAGCAGTGGGTGGAGGGTGGGCACAACTGTCTAAGATCCAGATCACTGTTGTCCCCACTTTACAGATGCAGGGGAGGTCGAAATAAAAGATGTTAAGACATATGGTGCCTTCTCAAGGGTCCATGGGGCTGGGCGCTGTGGCTCCCTGCTGCGTCCGGCCAGAGAAGCAGAGGGACCTTAGGACTGAGAGGAGCAAGCAGCGGGTGCTGGATGAGAAAGAGTATATCAAGGGCCCGCGGCACCACCCTACGCAACTCCACCCACATTTGAAATCCCTGGGGTACACACAGTCCCTGGAGTGGGAGGCCTCAAGCCCAGGCTCCTGGAGGACGGTCAGGCTGGAGGAGAAGGAGCCGCTGCCCCACCTCCATGCCTTCCCGAGCCACTACACAAGCCAGGATGACGCATCCTTCCAGGAGATCCTGAAGGTGGCCAAGGAGAAAAGGTCGGCCCGCCATGCTTGGCTTTACCAGGCCAAGGAAGAGTTTGAGAAGAGACAGAAGGATAACCTTGAACTTCCATCAGCAGAGCACCAGGCCCTGGAGAGCAGCCAGGCTGGAGTGGAGACATGGGAGTATAGAGCCAAGAATTCCCGCATGCACTACCCAGAGGGTGGCCCTGGCGAAGGGTGGCTATTGAAGAAGCGCTGGCCAGTGGTGCATAAGAACAGGCGTTTCCTTAAAGATACCTTTAGTCAGGCTCCCGCAGGTAGCTGCTCTCAATGCCCAGCACAGACAGGGCAAGGCGGGCCCTGGTGGCAAGGAGCTGGTTTCCAGGAATAACCCCCAGTGGGTGGCTTTGGAACCCTATCGCAGGGCGCAGCTGGACTCAAAGATGGCCAATGAGATGGCTGCCAAAATCCAGGCCAAGAAGCAGAAAGCCTTATGGCGAGTGTCAGAGAATCTGGCCAGCCTCGCCCCCAACGGCCTGAGCCCAGCCACGTCCCTAGCCCCGCAGCACCATGTGAGCAGGACAGCCAGCTAGCACACAGACTGCGCCCGTGGGCCAGCTACACACCACCCCCGGAACGCGTGCCTCACTTCCAGACCCCAGCTGGCGGGCCTCAGACCTCCACAGGCACACCAGCTCATGGCTCTGTGCCACGCAGGACCCTCACGCAGGACCCAGCCTCCACCACAGACAATCTGCTACAGCACCCTGCCTGGAACAAAGCCTCCGACTTCTTTTAGAGCCGAGCAGCCTGGACCCATGGGTGCTTCGTGGAGCTGGTGGTTCAGAGGACTCCAGCCCCTGAGAACCAAGCCCAGGCCAGGGCGGTTGATCATCAAAAGAACCACAGGTAGTAGGTGCTATGTGACAGTCGGTGTGGTGCAGGACATGCACCTACTCTCTTGTGGGTAGCACCAATGCTGTACCCCAAGGCCTTGATGAAACTTTCTATTCAGTCCGCTCTTGAACTCTCATTAAAAGAATACCTGGTACATTAAAAAAAAAAAAAAAGGTTAAGACACTGGAGATATAGCTCAGCAGATAAAGCGCTTGCCTACTCAAGATGTCATATGTAAATAATAAATAAGATGGCAAAAAAGCACTTGCCTAGCAAGAACAAGGTCTTGCGTTCGATTCCCCACCATCACATAAGCAGGTTTATGCATGTAATCCCAGCACTCGGGAGGCTGAAGCAGGAGGATTGCTGTGAGTTCAAGGCCAGCCTGGGCTCCCTAGTGAGTTCAGGAGCAGCCTGGGCTCCAGAGCAAGGCCTTGTCAGAGAAAAAAACAAGTTAAGATGCACGTTCAAGTTCACATCACTAGTAAGCGGGAGAGCATGGGAACAGACATTTTGATATCCAGACACGAAACATCTGTACTGTCCACTGCTTGTTTGAGGGAATCGTACACGCTTTACAAGGGAGGGTGAAGGTAAAGAAGCGAATGACTTCCTGCCGATAGAAAGTTCAGAGGCAGCAGCCGAGCTGCTCACCTGTGCCAGGTGCTCTGCATCTCTCATCTCACATAATTCCTGCAGTAAGGCAGCGAGAGAGGGGAGTTCTACAGGCGAGAAGCTGAGGGCGACCCCATGGGGGGTCTCCTAGTGAGTGGAAGCTTCCATCTCTTTGTCCTGGTCTTTCCTAACAAACTGCCCACTTGGCAACTTCGATTTTAAAAAAAAAAAAAAAGGAAAAAAGAAAACCGGAGTCTCAGAGAGGTGGTGAGATCATCGGTTGGTTGCAGAGCTAAGAAGTGGCGGGAGATGGTTTGACCTGTTTGATCACAAAGGTGCTGCTGTCACCGCCAGCTTCCATACCCTCTGTCCTCTGGGTCATATTTTTCCTCCTTCAAACTCCTCTTGCAGGGACTGGAAGAATGGCTCGAGGTTAAAGCATTTGCCTAGCAAGCACTAAGTATCTGAGTTCGATTCTCCAGCACCACATATGCTGAGCGTGGTGGCGCACACCTGTAATCCCAGCACTTGGGAGGCTGAGGCAGGATTGCTGCGAGTCCAAGGCCAGCGTGGGCTCCACGGTGAGTTCACTAACCTGGGCTACAGAAAGAGACCCTGTCTCAAAAAACAAAAAAAGTCCTCTTGCAGAGAGGGTGGTTTCATGGATGGCAAGGTGGCTCTGGCCAGGCTGAGCCTGGACAACATCACAGGGCTTGAGGCTCTGTCCCTCCACCACCAAGATCACACTTGTGAAATCATTCAAGATCCCAATAATGAGACAGTAGAGGACAGAAGTCTGGGTCTTACACACGCCAAGTACACATTGCGCCCCTGAGCTATACCCTCAGCCCCAAGAGCTAGCGTTTTACTCTCAGCTCATGAGTTCTTTCCACTTGCCCTTGTTTGAGCTGCTTCTCTGCTGTGGACCTCAGTTTTCCCACCTGTGAAATAGGAACAGTAATACTGGCTATCACTTTTTGAGTCCTGGCCAGACACTGGCAGGCTTTCAGGCACGTTTCACGACACCCACAGTGTTGGGGGAAGGGGTTGAAGCCTGAGGCTGAGAGGTAAAGGAGCTTGCCCAAAGAGGCAGAGCTTAAGAGTGGAGGTGTGGGCCAGACACCTGCATTTACTCTCTGTCCTATTCATTGGTCAAGGAACCAGGATACTTGTGGGTAGGAAGAAAAGGCCTCCAAGAGCTCGAACATCCCAGCAGGCCGTCCTGAGATGCTGGGACTGCCTTGTGCCAACAGCGAGGCCATCCTCGCAGGACAGGAAGGGATGTGATGGCAAGCCACCCGTTGTTCCCTGGCGGAGTCACCCTGGGCCTATCAAGGCCATTCTCTTTACATCTGTCACCTGGTTTCATCAACACATCAATCACGTGAGTTGCGGGGAAAGGATAAAAAGGAAATCCACCTGTGGTGGCACGGCTGATAAGTGACAAGGCTGGGACTTCCACCATAGCCTGATTCCCAGACTCACCCAGGGAGCTGCTGGGGCTGGGGGTGGCCAGTTCTGAAGGGTGCACTGGGTTTGTATAAAGTTTTTAGTAGATTTTTTTTGTCTCATTCCTTGGTGGTACTGGGGATCAAACTCAGGGCCCAGCACAAACCAGGCAATCCCTGTGCCACGGGGCTGCACCTCCCGCCTGTACATAATTTCACACAAGCTGCAGACAATGAGAGCCTGAATGTAGATGCTGCGATGTGTCGGAGACCTGGACTCTGATGCTGACTTCAGGGTCACCTGTATTAGGTCCCCCGATATCTGCGAGTCTCATGGCAGCTGCCCCCACCAGGACTTTGCTACCGCATAGGCTGTAAAATGCTGTATGTGAATGGTCTCTTTTAAAAAATGCCACTCTCGGAACTGGAGGAATGGCTCAGCGGTTAAAGTGCTTGCTAAGTCAAGCACCAAGTACCCAAGTTTGATTCCCCAGCACCAGATAAAATGGGTGTGGTGGCTCACACTTGTTAATCCCAGCATTTGGGCAGCTGAGACAGGAGGATTGCTGTGAGACCAAGGCCAGCCTGGACTCCACAGTGACTTCAGGAGCAGCCTCGGCTACAGAGACCCTGTCTCAAACAAAGAAACAAACAAGCAAAATGCTACTCTTTTTATATATGAGGTTGATTCTGCAGTGGACTATGTGATTGACAGGATGTGGGATCAACACGCAGGCCCCTGGGGCTCACCTGAGCAGACCCTCGGAGGACACTGGGATCACTAACACCTCGGAACAGACTCTTAACACCCACCTAGCCTCTGGTCCTGGTTGCGGCGAATGTGTTTGTCACTCCACACGGTCCCAAATCCTCATTCGCTCCCTGCATACCCTCCAATTGCTCAATTCCCAGACTTGTCTTGAAACTCTTTCTGGATGCCATAAACGACATAGGCTGGAAACAAAATAAGGTTTAGCAAGAACCACGATCACTAAATGGGCGGGTTATTCTGGGGAGTCTGCAGGGCCATGAGCTCCCTCACTGCCACACAACACACACTTTTAGCCCCAAACCCACCAGCTGCCAGTTGGCCGGCGACCACCTTGACTTAGGGTAATGAGTTCCATATGTCTCTCTAAGAGCCTGGCTAAGCTTCCCCAGCAGTTCCCAGTCCTCTCTCCCTCCCTGCTTCCAACTCCCACTCAGCCAGCCTAGTTCCATTTGCTTCTCAGCACTGTAGAAGGGGGCTGGGTGGGCAATGACCAGGACCAGGGAGTCCCCATTCCCTGACTTCTGCTTTCCAGAGCCCGGGGGGGGGGGGGGGGGGGGGGGGGGGGGGGGGGGGGGGGGGGGGGGGGGGGTTGGGGGGGAGTGAAGGGGAGGCTGTGCTGTCCTCCAGGACCTGACAGGCCCTCAGGCTGTTGGGGGCCTCAGCTGTGCCACCCCTAAAGTGGGAGTAACCATCTCTGCTCAGGCTAGGCATAACATCAAGAAAAGAGCCAGGGGTCTTTTCCTTCTTCCAGTACTGGGGATTATTTTTTTCCATTTTATTGACATGTATAAGTGCAAAAACATAAAGTTTACATTGATCTTGAGCATTGTGTGCACATACATATCATGGCAAAGGTTCTGGGCATTCATTTGCACTCGGCTACATCTCCTCTCTGGCCTATTCTCTTTATTTTGCTAAATTTGCTCAGTCTAAACTTGAATTCACAATCCTCCTGCCTCAGCCTCCCAGAGTGGCGGGATTACAGGCCTGGGCCACTAGGCCAGGCTTCAGTCTTGCCTTGACTACTAACTTACTCTATGTCCCCAGGCAGGATCTTGCCCCTTTCTGGGCCACACGAGTGACCTAGAAGGCCCTTCTATCCCTGACACACTTAGATTTATTAAACAAACGACAAAAGGCAGAGTGCCAACTTGCCTGGCAAACCTGGGCTCTGCGGGGTGGGGGTGGGGGTTGGTCCCTGGAAAGCCTAAGGCCTCCCTGCCTTGGTTAACATGACTTGGCTCCTTTGACGGCAGTCCTGCCCAAGAAGGGCTTCTGCTAGGAATGGGATGGTGGTGAACAAGCACTAAAGGTGTCTGTCCCCTGTTGGATGGCCATGGAAGGACATCTCCATGGCTTCGTAGGGGGAGGAGGGCCAAGGTGGGCTATAAACCCAAGCCCAGAGAAGAACCTCTCTTAATCTGGCTTGTAAAGGGCACCCCAGGAATCCTAGGAATGCCAAGGTGACCTACTACCCTGATCCTCACGGTCCCACATGGTGACCCCCACACGCTCTCCACTTAAGCCGACCATAGACGATTGCATATTTCTACTCACGATTATCCTCCAGCTCTGCCACGGACTCGCTGAACCCCGATTCTGGTCACATTCTGGCCTGCCAGTCCCCCTGCTTGCACAATGACCCCTGATCTCCGTCACACAGCGACCTCCTGACCTTGCCACTGCCTGACCCCTAACAGGAGAAATAATCAGAGAACAATTAAACTCTAAACTGTTGTGTGTGCACTGGGACATCAGAGAAGGGGGAAGGTAGTGGGGAGGGAGAGACGGGAGCAGGCGAGCTGAGGCTTCCCGGAGCAGCCCGGTGGCCCGAGGCCACGCTCGGAAGGTCACCGCGGCCTTGTGCAGGGCACGTCGCAGGCGCTCGAGGGAATGCGAATTGCCCGAAAGAATGAAGGAAGGAAGGAACGGGGTGCTACGCGCGCCGCCGCCCGGCCCGGGCCCAGCCGCCGAGGCAGGAAGCTGGGTGGGGGCGCGCGAGGCTGCCGTGGCCCGAGCGCAGCTGGGGGCAGCGGGAGAGCGCGGGGTCAGCGCCTCCGCCGGGCGGGGGGGCCCCCCCGGGCCGGGAGGCTGGGAAGCGGGAGGCCGAGCTGCTGGCAGAACGGCGGGGGCGCCGCGAGGCTCCGGATGGGCTGCGAGCCCCGCCCGCGGGCTGCGGAGGGAGCCGGAGCCAGAGCGGAGCCAGAGCTCAGACATCCGGGCGCCAGCGAACACCTGCGAGCGGCCCCCAGGGCCCGCGGGGGGCGGGGAGCGCGGGCGCCGGGCCGGGGGCGGGGCGAGGGCGGGGCTGCCGGCTCCACCCCCGGGCGCCGGGCCACGTGGGCCGACGCTCCGCCCCCGCCCTGGCGCCGCGGAGCCGCGGGTGGGGAGCGGCTCTTACCCTGAGGCCCGCGGGTGGGTGTGAGGGACCCCTGGAGAGAGCCCTGCGGGAAGGGCAGCGACGGAGGCTTTTAGAGTGAAGTCAGGGGCAGGGGACAGAGTGGTGGCCAGGAGAGGCGATGAGTCCCGCAAGACGGTAATTAATTGGAGGTTGTCGCGCGCATCCACGGCTGGGGAGAGAGAGCTTAACTGGCCGTCTAGTGAGGGCACCATTTCTGGTGTCACAGGCACGAATTTGAAACTCTGATACTCAGTCGCTGTGCGGCCACGGACGGGCAAGCTGTTTTGCCAGGTCTGAGATTGTTTATTTACAAAAGTAAAGCTAGCTCCCAAATGTCTATTCCAGAGCTCTGGGGAAGATGGCATGAGGAAAAAAGCGCAGGACACTTGGTGAATAGGGAATCTTGCAGTTCAGGGAGGTTGGTAGATACTTTATGAGCGTTGTCTTTTACCCAAACCACAAACCTGGAGTAAAAATACCAACATCCAACCCCCTTCACAGAAGAGGAGGCCCAGGTGGCCTTAGTTCTCTCAGCAAGCTCCCACTGGGGACCAAATATATGTCCGGCCTAGGAAAAGAGCCCATCTGAAGTCAAGAGGAGTGGGATGTGGTGGCACGTACTAGTAATTCCAGCCCACTGGGAGGATGAGGCAGGAGGATCACAGGTTAGAACACAACTTGGACGATTTAGCGACTTGGTGAGATCTTATCTCAAAATAAAGTCTGGTTTGGTGGCACAGGCCTGTCATCGCAGCACTCCGGGAGTCTGAAACAGGAACAGCTTGAGAGCAATTCAACAACTTAGTGAGACTCTATCTCAAAATAAATTTTAAAAATTAAAGATGGAGTGGGGATGTAGCTCAGAACTAAGGCCTTGGGTTCAATCTCCAGTACTACTAAGTAAATAAATATTAAATAAATAAATAAGTGAAGTGCTGGGGGTGTAACTCGGTGTAAAGCCCTGTTTTGATTCGCATTACAAAAAATCAGTTGAGAACATGGTGGGGGAGAAGCCAGTGTCCCTAAACCCCACTTTGCCATGCCTGGCTGTGACCTGGATTAAATTATTCAACCTCTCTAAGTTTCCTCTGTAAAACAGGAGTAATGATACCCTGCTGGGATGTAGTAACAATTTAAAAAAAAAGATGAAATGGAGTTTGGCACCTGGTAAAGTACTTGATAAGCATTATGACAGAGGACACTATACTCTCTGAGAGTTTTCTGACCTGGGGCCAAATTGCTTTCACTCTCTAATGACTAATGGATTGGTGCAATGGTCTAAGCTTTTGTCCTGGCCACCTGAGCAGCTCAGTCCTGGGAGTCCTGACAAGCAATTTCCTTGGAATTAGCTTAATAATACCTGGTAGGTGTGTGATGCATTTCAAAGAACTTTCCCACCATTATCTCCTGTCCAAGCAGGCTGTAGGGCAAGAGGAGGAGAAAGGCTCAAGGGGTGAAGTGGCTGCTCAAGGTCACATGGCAGATGAACGTTTTGGCTCCTTCCATCCTTCCCAGCTTTTGCAACTTCTGAGCAAGAAGGAGGCAGGGATACTGTGCAGAAAAGGATGCAGGCCGTTGAGGTCAAAGACCTGGCTCTGTTGTAGTTAGTGGTGCCGTGGGACTCTAGGCACCTCAGAATTTCTTCCCCAAGATCTTCTACCCTCAACAGATGTGGAAACCGAGGCTCAGGGGAGACAAAGTCTCTAACCGTCCCTTTACACAGCTAGTATGTGGGAGAGCAAGGTTTTTAATCTGTGTGGCTGTCCCCAGAGCCACCATGGCACCCCTAACATACAATCTTTGGTGGACCTGGATGGAGTGTTGCACTTAGAGCGAGGGTTTCTCCATGGGGACTAAGATTCCAGAAGACTGGGAGACCGCTGTTGCTCTGCAGAGTCTGAGTGCTTTCTGAAGTGTGTTCATACTACCCATGAGATCACTGGAGGATACGAAACAAACTAAGAAGCACTGTTCAGACGGGGAGAATGGTTGCCAGAGAAAAATGTTGCCGCCCCCTCCCGTGCCCCTGCTCACCCCAGAAAGCTCACCAAGGTTAAGACACAAAGGGTGATGACTGGACCTGTTTGTTATGAAATACTAAAGTAACACATGCCAGGGGCCAACACACAGATGAGATCATATCATAAACAGGAATCCTGTGAGGCCAGGCGCCTGGTGGAGCCCACCTGGGGAGCCACCAGGTGGGGGGTGATAGCAGATGAGATTGGTTGATATCTTGCCCTACCCGGCCCGGCACCTCAGTTCTATCACTACAGGTGAGGTTCAGATCCTACTTGTGCTCCAGGGGCTGGGGGCTCAGACCCATTACCTCTGCGCCCCACCTTCTCCATTCCAACACCAGGATAAATATGGGCAGAGTACCTTCCCAGGGAAGGGAGGGAGAGAGGTGTACCAGGAGTGAGGCCTGTGAGGAGGCTTCCTCAAACTCTCAGCTAAGGGTGGGAGCCTACATAGTATTAGTACCAGTACTTCCCAACTAGCCTGCAAATCCTACTCAGTGACTGTAGATTTGAGGGACAGAGAGCCTGATTCTTCAATCTTGAAACCACGGGAAAAGCCAGACCAGAGAGGGAAATGAAAGCTAGCCCAATGCTTGGGTTTGTTCATCTTCGAAATGGATCTAACCCCCACTACCCATGACTGGGCACCAGATGAGGCTGGCAACTGAGGCTCCACTCTTACCACATCCCCTGTTAGAATGGTATGAATAATTAATGGCATGAGGACAGCCATTGCTAGATCCCAGAGGGCCTGAGAACTCAGCCCTAACTTCTGCCGGGCTTTTGTGAAATGAGGGACAGAACTGGAGTGTTTGCACCCCATCTATGGACATGGGCGAACCCCATCGCGATTCCTACTCTTAAAGGAATAAGCAGGTTTACTCTTCCCAAGCTCCAAGAATACTTCTTTCCCTAAAATTAGCCACGTGACAAAGAACATATTAGCACTGATGAGACAGAATGTCTGATGAGAGCATATACAAAGTGTTTAAAAATCGTTTATTATGCAAAATGTTAACTTTTATAAAAAGTTCAATATACATCGCATTGATTACAGAAAGTCACCTTCCTGCAAAAAAGGTACAAAAGCTATATACTCTATTATAGAGTTCATAATCAGGGCAACACAGCCTTTCTCCAAGGAGACCAGAAGACCAGCTCTTTCGCCACCTTGGCAGAGTTCGAAGAGAAGCCACTCCTCCACCCCCCTCGGCCATTCTGCAAAGTCTTTAAAACTTGGGGGTGAGGTGGGGGCGGGGTGACGTGGCCCAGCTGGTAACCAGCGCTAGCTCTGGCTCTTCGGGCCACCCAAGTTCACAGTCCTTCGCTCCCGGGGCGCCAGGTCCAGCCTCGAGGCAAGAGGTTTGGGGAAGTTAAGTGGGCCGGGCGAGGTTGGGGTTCATCCATGGCCTCGGGCTTCCGGCCGCCGGAGAGGGTCCCCGGGTCCCAGGCGGAACGGGCGCCAGCACCTGCGTTCTGGGCGGGGGAGGGAAGAAGACCAGGGAGCCGTCAGTTTCCGCCGAGCGCGCCGAGGCGGGGGCCGTCCGCAGACTGGCCGGCGCCAGGGAGGAAACTCGGTCTCTACCTCCAGCTGATAACTGCGCGCCCCAACACAGCCCCCACCCAGTTGGCGCCAAAGGACCACAGGCGGAGCTACCGCAACCTCCTCCCCCTTGGAAGGGACTGAGGAAAGCACAACTCCCCTCACGACCCCATGCAGAGAAGGGCCATTTTATTTGGTAGGAACGGAGCCTACCTTCCCCGATCGTTGGCCGCCCGGGGCAGGGCAGGGGCAACGTGGTTTAAGGCTGAAATCCAGAGTAGATGGACATTTAATTCTGCCAGTCATCTGGAGTGACCGCAGACAAGTCGCTTCACCCTCCCTGGCCCCAGTTCCCCTACATCGAGGGAAGGGCAATTCTTTATAGGACCTGCCGAAACCCGTGTTTGCGCCTACGCCTCCTCCCCGGGAAGAGCGGGTACTCACTCACCTGGAGGTGCCAGGACGGCTGGGTCAGTGGCAGAAGCTCCTCTTGTCGTTGGAGATCACGAGTTCTGGAGCGAGCTCAGCTGTCTGAGAAGGGAAGGACGAGAGAATTACGCAAGGCTCTCGGGGCGCTCGGCGGGACCCGCAGCATCCCAGCCCGGGCGCTCAGCCCCGCCCCGCCTCGGCTCCCACGCGCACCTGGATGGGCAGATGCGGACCGTCGGGGGGCCCGGGGGCCGGCTCGGCCAGGACCACCTGCAGGTCGAGGATGTAGTCGATGACGCGCTGCAGGATTTCCACCTGGCTGAGCTGAGTGCCTCGCGGGACTCCGGGCACCAGTTCCCGCAGGCGCGAGTAGCAGTGGTTCATGTCGTCCAGAAGGCTCAGCGGCTCCTCGGCGGCTGGGCTCTTCCCGCGGCCCCGCGCGATGGCCAGACTGCGTTCTGACAGGCAGCACACCGCCTCGTAGCAGCCACGCACCGGGCTCAGAGCCTTCATGTCGGTGGAGTCGCAGAGAAGCCGGGAGACCAGCAGCTATGCCCTACAGCAGCTCACAGTGCGAGTACACCCGCCGCCAGCGGCTCTTATAGAGCCCTCCTCAAAGACCCGCCCCTTTATGCAAAGCGACTCGCCCGGGTCCCGCCCCCGCCAACCCTGGCCCCGCCCCCGCCAGCCCTGGGCGTTCACGACCCGCTTAAATTGCTAACAGGCTTTCTCCCGCTGCTCTGACGCCGAAGACCGCGGAGCCGCAGATGCAAGGAATGAGGAAGCGCAGATACTGGGAGAGGCGGGCCTCTCCGCCAGCGAGGATTTTTAAAAATCACTTAAAACCATTAACTTTAAGAATTTGCCTTTTCCTGGCAGCGCCCCACATCTCTGAGCAACCCCTGCCCCCTTATCCCAACGCTGGTTCGAACCCACAGCTCCTCCGAGGTCATAAATCCCGGAACAGCTAAGAAGCTTTTTTTCTTTTTCTTTTTTTTTTAAGCAAAAGATTTTTTTTTTTCAAGGGAAACTTGTAAGGAATTAGTGCCGCCTTGTTCCCCAATTTGCTGTTCGCCTGACCTCCAGACTCACTGGCGTCAGGAATTATCTTGTGACCAGAGGGAAAAAAAAATTAATTGCGGTGAAGCTGAGGTTACAATGAAGAAAACAGATTTGGGCTAGGCGCTGAGATTGCAGAAGGAGGAGGGGAAAGGGGCTCCAGCAAAGAACACTTTATTTGAGCAACAGGGGAAAAGAAGGAAAAAAGAAAGCAGCCTTGAATCTTTGTTTTTTATATGCGCAAAAGGAAAGAGCTTGAATCTTTCGCCTCATTAACTCCTTAAGGGAATCAAATATATACCCAGTCGTACTTTGAAAGTGAATTGGGGACAGGGGTTCAGATATGAGGGACCAGAGGAATCATTTCTAGCGAAACCTTTAGAGGGGCTCCCTCTCCCTTGGGTTAGCAAATCTCTCGCGTTAACTTTTGCTTCCAGGTTTGCGCCCAATGCTTCCCACAATTCTGTGCAGAAAAATGATAGTTTTATCCCTCTGTGGTCTGTCCCCTTCTGCTAAGGAAGGGCAGCCGCCTGGACCCCATTATTCTTAGTCCTGTGGAGGTAGCTCCAGCTCCATCTGACGACCAGGAAAGGGACCAGCGGGCAGGCAGGCTAAATCCTGTATTGCAAAAGGACCTTGTGCTCTGAATTCTTTGCTTGTCCCAGGACTTTGGGGAATCTGCAGTTCGAAGATGCCTGGCTTCCATGTTGGAAATGACCAAGTGGGATTCCCCCAATGATTAATCTATTGGTTAGTCAATATTTATGGAGTCGCCTCACATTAAACAGGGCCTCCTGCTCTCAAGAATCCCACAATGTGGGGAGACAAGATTAACACAGGAAACAATTAAGAGTTCAATAGTGTGTGGCACTGATTAACAGGACAAAGAGAGCTCAGAGCCAGGCTCCAAACAGCAGTAGTGGAAAGAACAGTAGGAAGCTGGGGGAGGGTGGGAGCGCAGCGGGTTTAGCACCCCAGCTTTGCCCACCCCTGGTCATGTGATCTTGAACAAGCCCAGGGTACCCTGGCTTTAGTTGTCTTATGAGCAAAATGAAAAGATGATGCTTATTATTTTCAAATCTTTCCAACTCTAGAAGTCTAAGTTTTGTAAAATCGGAACAAGCAGGTGTGGGTTGGCAAAGAGCCCAGGAAGAAGATAGAAGACACGTTCAATACCACACCACAGGTAATAAGAGCCAGTCTCAGCCAGGCCCAGTGGCACAGGCCTGTAATCTCAGGATCCTGGGAGGCTGAGGAGCACAAGTTCAAATGTAGCCTGGGCAATGTGGCAACTTGGCAGGACCCTGTCTCCAAACAAAATTGAAACTAAAAATGGGCTGGGAATATAGGTCAGTATGAAGACCGAGGTTGGAGCCCCAGTATCTCACACACATGCGCACACACACACGCACACACATACACATGCACACACACACACACACACACACACACACACAAGCCAGTCTTGAAGCTTTATTTGTTTCCATCGTACTACAGGGCTTTCACTGTGTCCTAGGAAAGAGGTCTTCGAACTTTTTCTGTTTGAAATATTAATGTTTTCAAGGACAGGCTTTTCAGTACTATTGAAAGGAAAAATAACCTGTGAGGAGACAAGTTAGTCTCTGTATGCTACAGAAGTCAAGTGCCAGCTATTTGATCATGGGAGGGGAAAGTGGTGGCTTTAGGGACTCCTGAATGGCCAAACAGAAGATCCTTTCTTTTTCTATCATGGAGATTTCTATGGTTTGTACAAAACAATGGAGCCAGGAGAAAAAAATCATGGCCTCCAGGGCCAGGCAGATTTATGTTCAAATCTCCCCTATCCCTTTTTACTAACTGTGAGAACTCTGGGTATAAAATGGAAACACTCAGCCAGGCCTGGTAGCACAGACCTGTAATCCCACCCCTCTGGGAGGCTGAAACAGGAGGATTGAAAGTTTGAGCCCAGGCTGGGTATCTTAGTGCCCTAGCGGGACCCTGTCTCTATTTAAAAACAAAAAAGACTGAGTATGTAGCTCAGAGTGAAGGCCCTGGACTCAATCAATCCCTCATATCACAATACATTATTATTATTATTATTAAAATAAAATAGAGACATGCAGGCCAACTTCACTCATTGAACAAATAATTATCAACTGCCAGGCTGGAAGAATGGTCCAGCAGTTAAGCACTTGCCTAGCAAGTGCTAAGTACTCAGGTTCAATTCTCCAGCACCACATAAACTGAGCATAGTAGTGCATGCCTGTAATCCCAGTACTCGGGAGGCTGAACCAAGAGGATTGCCACGAGTCCAAGGCCAGCCTGGGCTCCATAGTGAGTTCAGGACTAGCCTGGACTATAGAGGGAGACAGTCTCAAAAAAAAAAAAAAAAAATTATCAACTGCCTCTTTGCAAGGTGCCTGACACAGTCCCTCATCTGAGCCCTGTCTTCCAGGTGCCTTCTGGGCCCAGCATAGGGCCAGGTGTGTGGTGCCTCTGGGCTCACCCAGATTCCTTCTCCTTTCCCACTTCCTCCAGCACCACCACGGATGCCTCAGGCTAGTGTAGTGGTTTACAGCGTGTGCAAAGCACCTTCCCATTTATTATTTCCCACGATGATTCCAGGACATAAGGCAGAAGGATGCAGCGGGATTAGCAAGCGGAATTCTGCCCTGGCCAAGCCAATAACTTGCCTTCGGACACATTTTTCTTCCAGGACCTTATTTTCCCCGAGGGAAAGGAGGATAGGGGTGGGAGTGGGGAAAGCAAATGACCTTTAAGGGTCTTCTCCAAACAGATTCTAATTCTGAAAGGCGCAGGTTACGGTTGGGTGGGGAACAGTGAATAGATTTTAAACCTAAAAGACTTTTTTTCCCCTTGGCGCGGGCCGGGGGCCGGGGCAGGCTAGCTCAGGCCTTCTGCAACTTGTTTAGCGGTGGTGGGGCCTCAGCCTCTTATTCCAAACGCCTCTGAACTTTCTGTTCCCAGTTCTGCTCCTTTTACCAGCTTTTTCCCCCCTCTTGCATTTTTTATTTTTATGAAAGGATGTCATTAAGGCTTTTGTCTGCGCTGTTTTTGTTTCAGAACTTTTCTCACAATCCTATTTTTTGTTGAGGAATCCGCTCCTTTGCCCAGCTGTGGGTCCCGGTCCCACAGCTGTGTTGATCTAAGACTCAGCCCCAGACAGCCTGGCGCCAGGGTGGGACGTCATGCGTTCACACAGGGATGCGTGTCCCAGGCAACCTTTCCTCGGGCAGTCACCGGCCGGCGACTGCCTCTCCAGCCAATGAGCGCCCGACACCCGAGAAAGGGGCGGGGCCTGCGCCGCCCGGCCCGCAAGAGTCCTGTGAATTGCAGATGCTGGGAACTTGATAACGTTCCTTGAATTAGGGGGCCTTTAAACCCTTTTTTCTTTTTCTCTTTCTCTTTTTGTTCTTTCTTTTGTTCATTCGTCTTCTTCCCACCTTCTCCGTTTATCTCTTTGTGTATACACATTTTCCTCCCCCGCCCCTCCTGTTTTTAACTATCTCCTCCCAGTGTCAGGAATCGTTTTGTAAGCATTTCCAGGAACTGAATCTTCCTCTGCCAAAATTTAAAAAAGAAAAAGAAAAGAAAGAAAAAAGATTTCAGTGTTGTGCTCTCTGATTTTTTTTTTCAAGGAGTTGGCAGAACTATTAAGTCATATTGTTTTGTCTTCAAAAATTTTAAATGTGGTGGTAGTGGGGGTCTCTGAGCTGTTGGTTTCAAAGCCAGAATAAGTGTTGATGGAGATTGCAGACGTCTTTTTGCCTAGACAGGGCCCCTGGCAGTTTAGCTATCTTTTGAAGGCTCATGTTATAGAGTTGGGGGTCAAGGGGACCTCAGCAACTTGCCTCAAGATTACTCAGAATGCCAGTGGCTGACCTGTGGCCAGAATCCAGACCTCTTCCTCTGACTCACCGTCCCCTGTGCCTCCTACCTCTTGTTAACATTAGGGTGGTCTGTCCCCTGGTCTCCAACATCCCCAGATGTTGCATTCCCTCATGTGTACCTGTTTGGTCACAAAGCACTTGTAAAGGCTCTGAGGACCTTCTAGACTTACGGGGGGGGGGGGGGGGGGGGGGGGCGGGCGTACACGTAGCTCTTCTTCTCTCCCCAGGGAGTCTGGACCTCAGAGTATAATGTGAGACCCACATGATTCAGGAAAGCATAAGAGATTCCAGATCGAGGCCAGGGTCAGATCCTTGCACAGATTCCCCACCTTCACTCAGTTTCTGTTTTTATCTCTGTAACATTGGGAAGAAGGGTCAAAGTGCTTGCATACCATGCACAAGGCCCTGGGTTTGATTCCTCAGCACTACATTAAAAAATAAATGAACTGGGTGTGATGGTGCACACCTGTAATCTCAGCACTGGGGAGGTTGAGGCAGTAGGATTGCCGTGAGTTCGAGGCCAGCCTGTACTACATGGTGAATTCAGGACCAGCTTGACTATAGAGCAAGACCCTGTCTCAATAGTAAATAAATAAATAATTTTTAATTGGGAAGAAAATCGTATCCACCTACCTCATAGCTGGGAGAATCCCAGGGAACAAGGGACAGAAAGTACTATGAGAACTAATTAGTGATATTTATGGGCTAAGATTGAGTAGGATGAGAGGCGTCAGGTGAGTTTAGTGGTGCCTGCTCAGGCCATTCTCCAGAATGTGGGCAATTCTGAGAAAGGCAGTGTGGGCAGCACCAGATCTAAGGTAAGAGTCCCGATGAGGGCAGAGATTTCAGGAGTCTTCTGGATGGGCTACCAAACCAATTAGTGCATACCTGTAATCCTAATCCCAACATCCTCAGAGGCTGACACAGGACAATTGAAAACTGAGCTTCACCTGTACAGTTTAGGATCTAGTAAAAAAAAATTAAAAATGCCTGGGGCTGGAGGAATAGTTCAGCAGTTAAAGTGTCTGCCTAGCAAGCTCAAGGCTCTGAGTTTGATTCCCCAGCACCGCATAAACTGGTTGTGGTGGCACATGCCTGTAATCTCAGCACTCAGGAGGCTGAGGCAGGAGGATTGCCATGAGTTTGAGGCCAGCCTGGGCTCCATAGTGAGTTCAAGACCAGTCTGGTAGGCACAGCAAGACCCTGTCTCTAAATAATTCAACAAATATTAAAAAATAAAAGGCTCAATATAAAGGCCCTGGGTTCAATTCCCAGTAACAGAAAAACAAACAGATCTCCCCCTAGAACCAAGATGGGTTACTCTCCAGCTAGAAGTACTCAGTGCTATCATTACAGAGCAATTTGCCAAGATCTGTCTTCCTTTTCTCTCTCGCTCTCTGTGTGTGTATGCTACTGAGGACTGAACTCAGAGCCCAGCCCATTTTATTTTTTATTTCAAGATAAGGTCTTGCCAAGTACTGAACTGCCAACCCCAGGCTCAAACTTGTGATCCTCTTGCCTCTACCTCCCAGAGGGCCGGGGTTACAGGTTTGCACTGTTGGGCTCAGCACAAGATCTCTGTACATTGTCACCTGTTGTTTTGTTTGTCATTTATTTACTTAGTTATACTGGGGATCAAGTCCGGGGCCTTCATACTGAGCCACATGCTCAGCACCCTCTTTTTTGAGACAGGGTTTCACTCTGAGCTCATTTAGGTAGCCCAGGCTTGGCCTCGTAACTCATGGCAATTCTCTCATCTCAGCCACCTGAGTACCAGCATTGCAGATATACAACACCATGTCCCATTTATGTGGTGCTGGGGAATTGAACCCAGGGCCTTGCACTTGCTGGGCAAGTGTTTTAATGACTGTGCAATTCTTCCAGCCCATTTTAAATTTTTTGATTTGTGTGTCTCCATGTGTTGCTACGTTGCCCAGTTTGGACTCAAATTTTGAATCCTCCTGCCTCAGCCTCCCAGAGGTCCAGCTTTTTTTTTTTTATTTTACAGTGATAGAGACCTAATCCAGAGCCTTGCCTATGTAGACAAGAAAACAGACTCAGACAGGTAAATGTGTTTGCCTCAAGGTCACATAATCTAACAAGTGGCAGATCTAAGACCTGCACCCATGACTGGCTACCTCCAGAGTTTCCACACCAATGCTTTTCCAAAGGTCCTCTAGGGAAGGCAGCTTGGCCCAGGCAGAGCAAAGATGGACCTATTAGGTAGGAAGACAGATACTGAGGTGTTGGAGATGACAGGGAAAACATTGTTTTCTATGCAGAGAAACCCAGAAAGCAATGGAATTTTTTTTTTTTTTTTGACAAGGTCTCACTCTGTAGTCCAGATTGGTTCCAAACTCACTATAGAGCTCAAACTGGCCTCAAACTCATGGCAATCCTCCTGCCTCAGCCTCTTGCATGCTGGGAGCATAGGTGTATGCCACTACACCTAGCTGGTACTGGAAACTGTGAAAATTTCAAGCTATGCATGCTTTAGGGGACTTTTTATTCTTTTTGCCCCTGTGTGTTAAAGATCAAACCGAGAGCCTTGTGCATGCTTGCTGAGCACACCTCCCATTACTGAGTTATACTCTCGGCTGTAATTTTTTTTTTTTTTTTTGTATTGAGGATCAAGCCCAGGTTCTTTAAGTTGATCTACCTCCCCAGCCCGTATTTTTTCATTTACTTATCTACTGTGGTACTGGGATGGAGCCCAGGCTCCTTCATCATGAGCTACATTTCCAGACCATTTCTATTTTTGATTTTGAGACACTTTCATTAAGTTGCTAAACTGCCCAGGCTGGTCTCCAACTTGAAATCCTCCTGCCTCAGCCCTCCAGAGTGCTAGGATTAGAGGCTAGTGCTGACAGCCCTTGCCTCATGTTTCTTCTTAAAATACAGAATGGTGATGCCCATGTTCAGGAATCAGCTTTGGAGTTGCGTCTCCTCTTCCTTCTTCCAACCCAAAGCAAACCAGTTTGGTCCAGCTATATCACCTTAAAGTTAACCAATCCCTGCGAAGTATTCAGCAGGTCAGCAATGACCCCAGGGTGCCCAAGGGCTCACTCTGCATCTGGGGAAGAGGGAGGGCACCCATGAGAACATGGAAGGGGGTTATTTTCTCAGAACCTATCATGTACTAAGTTCTTTATAAATCCTATCTTATAAAATTTGATCTCCAATTTTTCTTTTGAGTAGGGATGATCACGATTATTTTCTAGACAAAAACACTGATGATCAAAGAGATTTGTCTAAACTGTGCCTGGTGGTATTGGTTTGTAACCCCAGGAGTCTAGGTTGCTGAGACAAGAAGCTCACAAAGTCAATCCTAGCCTGGTCAATTTAGTGACTTAGCTCAAAATAAAAAATAGGAAGGCTGAGGGCGTACCAAAACCAAAGTAAAACAGGAAAAACAAACAGATTTATCCACATAGCAGGTAGGAAAAGCAAATGAACAAACAAACCCCAAAATCAGGGATTGTGGGCGTACCTCAGTGATTAAAGCACTGGGTTCGATTCCTTAGTATCACACCATATGCATAGTGGCACACGCCTGTAATCCCAGCACTCAGAAGGCTGAGGGAGGAAGACTGCTGTGAGTTCGAGGCCAGCCTGGGCTACAAAGTGAGTTTAGGACCAGGCTGGATGACAGAGTGAGACCTTGCCTCCAAAAAAAATTAATATTTAAATTCTGGCCCATGGCTCAAACAATTACAGGGACAGACATTCCTACTGCCCACAGTGTCCACGCCCTAGCAGTTCCAGGGAAGGGCAGTCAGGGGATGGCCTTGGCCTCATTTCTCTGTTCAGGAATAAGATGATAACTTCTAGACTCTGAAAAGCATCACCAGGTTATGAGGGAATTTAACTTAATGAGTAATATAAGTATCGCATGCTAACTGATTGTGCCACTGGAGCCGGTGGACAACCTAACAAATAGTGAAAGGCCATCTAAGAATATATTGTAGAGGTTTTTCTATTTATAAAGAACTCTTATTCACAATTTAATTGAAGGTTCCAGCCACCTCCCAAAGTTCATCTGCTTGGTGATGAAGTCCTACTTGTCTCCCTGGTCTCAGGGCCCTTCACAGGACCTGGCACAGAGTGGCCACTCCAGGACTCATTTGTAGGACACTACCACTTTAGGGGCAGATTTAAAATTCAAATATAGGGCCAGGGGTGTAGGTCAGTAGGAGAGCACCTGCCCAGCATACCCCCAGCTCCACAAAAATAAAGAAATAGATATATAGATAAATAAACAAATGTAGAAACCACAAGTGTGGGCTGCACTAGATGGCTCCCGGCATGGCGCTCTCCGCTGCAGGCTGGTGCTAGCAGCTGGATGCGGGCTGCTATAGCTGAGGGTTCTGAAAAGGATTTAGAAAGATGGTGGAGCCCTGAGTAAGAAAAGAAGAAGAGGACAAAAGCAATGTTCACCCTGCCTAGACGTTGGCCTGCCTTGGCCTAGGTCCCAGTTGTAGCTGAAATGTAGCCAGGGGAGGGAGAGTAGGACCTAGGGACAGAGCTGACCCTGCTCCTCAACCCCCGCACCCTGGATGCCAGGAAGCAGAGGCAGGGCTGCACTCACAGGCAGCCTCCTGCCGGCCAACGCTGCCCCTCAGCAAAGTCATCATAGAGGCCCATGTGACAGCAGGCTTATGGTGGATTTTTTTTTTTTTTTTTGGGGGGAGACAGTCTTGTTGTATAGTCCAGACTGGCCTCGAATCCCTGATCCTCCTGCCTCAACCTCCAGCGGGATGACATTAGACACACGCTCTACTATTCACAGCTTGAAAGACAACGTGCTGGGTGCCAACCACAAACTGGACATTTTACATGTATTATGTCCCTCGATCCTTAGATTGATTGACGCTCAGAAAGGCAACTTATCCTAGGTCACACAGACGGTAGGAGGCAGAACAGGATCTTTCTAGACGAGAGTTTATGCCTTGAGTAAACTAGAGGAAGAGAAAGAGACTGTCTAACAAGAAATTGGGGCTGGGAGGGGTGTTGAATGTTTGGAATTCCAGCTACAAAGGAGGCTGAGGCAGGAGGATTCCAAGTTTGAGTCCAGCCTGGTCAACCTAACAATTTTGGGAGATCCTGTGTCAAAATCAAAAATAAAAATAGGCTGGGATGTAGCTCAGGGTGAGGGCCCTGGGATGGACTTCAATACTTAAATAAATAGATAAACCTAGCTTGTAGCTCAGTGCTCCTGGGTTCAAACCCCAGTGCCGCCAAGAGGAAAAAAATAATGGGGAAAGAAAGGAAACTCATTTGAAAAAAATTTGCTCCACAGAACTCCACGGCCTTCATCGGCAGTGTGTTTGGTGAGCCTGAGTGTGAGGCTCCCTGAGGTTGTGTTTTTCGACCGTTTCTGGGATGGGTCCCCCTGAAGCGTCCCCTCCTCGGGGCCGCAGGTGAGTCCGTCCCCTGTCCCGCCTCCGCCCGCCCCTCGCAGTCTCCTCGCGCGGCCTCACCTGTGCCGCCGCTCCGCACACCCCCTTCCCGGGCGTGCGACCTCTACGAGGCCCCTTCCGCACGTGTCCTTCTCCCTGCCATCTCGGGGCCAGGTGCGGAACACGGCCACGAGGACAACGAGCTGCGCGCCCGGGCGGCCTCTTGCCACCCGCCGCCCCTCCCCGCGCCCGGCGGCCCCCGTGCGGCCCGCCCCGCCCTCCGCGGGCCTTCCCGGCGGCCCCGCCCCCGGCCCCGCCCCCGGCGTCCGGCGCGCAGCTGCGGTACACACAATCGCGGGCGCCCCTCCCGCCCCCCGCGCAGCCCCTCGTCCAACAAAAGCCGCTTTCTTTCCTCACAACAGATTAAAGACCAGGAGGGGGTGAAAAATCGCTTCTCCGGCCACCGGCGGGGGAGGGGCGCGGGAAAGCCGGGCTTCGGGGACGCTTTGATGGCGAGCGTGTGGGAAAGCCGCTGGAATGCGGCCGCGCGGACGGCGGCGGCGCCCGCGGGAGGGTCCGCCCCCTTCCCCCGACCGGGACGGCGCGCCCCGCCGCCCCCCGCGCCCCGCGACCCCACCGGCGCCGCGCAGGCTCTGTCCCCGTCCCGGCGGCCCGGCGTGTCTCCAAGCGTTTCCCCGAATTCTCGTTTCTCCGTCGCCTACGCTGTCTTCTTCTCGAAAATACTCTGTTGGCGAGTCTCGTTTTTCTCCTCCGCCTCCGGCCCTCATTTCGGCTTCCCTCGTCTCTCTGGGTCCCTATCTAGGTTCACTCATTAATTCACTCACTCATTCATTCCTCTCTTTTTCTAGGACGTTCTCTCTGCGCTCCTTTGTGTCCCGCGTCTTCATCTCGTTCTTGGCGGTCCCTTCGCCCTCCTGGCTGTGGCTTCCTGGGATGCTGGAGTCGGCGCCGCCCTGGTCGCCCTTCTGCCGGCCCTTGGGACAGGGCTGGGAAGAAGAGGCCTGGGCGGTGGGCAGTTCGCGTCAGGGCGGGTGGCCGCCCGGGAAACCGCAGGGGGAGCGTAGGGTGGCCGGCTGGCTGGCCAGGCCGGGGATAGGGGCTGTTGGAGGCCAACACGGGATCTGAAGCATTTTCAGCTCTGAAACGAATTCCTGGCCCAGACGGCATGGTGGCCTTGGGACCCTAGTGGGAAATGAGCTGGCGGGGAGGGGGCATCTTCCTTGTAAAGACAGTGAGGTGCTGGCTCTGAAGTTCTCTAACAATCCTGTGCACATTGCTCCCGCCCTCTGAGCACCAGTGTACCCAGCTGTAAAATAAGATGTTTGTCCTGGATGTGGTCTAGTAATCTCAGCACTCTAAGAGGCCGAGGCAGGGCGATCACAAGCTCAAACACAGGCAGGGCAAGGTAGTGACTTAATGAGACCCTGTCTTTAAATAAAAAACAAAAAAGGGTCAAGGGATTAGCTCAGTGTGAAGGCCCTGTGTGTTCAATCTTCAGGACTAAGAGAGGCTGCAGAAACAGTGCAGAAGTTAAAGCACTTGCCTAGCAGGCACAAGACCCTGGGTTTGATTCCCCAGCACCATAGAAACTGGGTGTGATGGCACACGCCTATAATCCCAGCACTGGGAGGCTGGGGCAGGAGGATTGCCTTGAGTTTGAGGCCATCCTGGGCTCCATAGTGAACTGAGGACCAGCCTGGACTGTGGAGTGAGACACTGTCTCAAAGAGAGATTTGTTTAATCACTGGCCCACAGCCTTCACACCACCCACAGATCTCAAGATCTGATGTATTCCAAATGCCTTGCTTATATTACTTAATCTGTTTTCTCATTTTTTATTTATGAAAGACAAGCATTCAGTCAAAATTTCTGATTAGCATGGTTCATTACCATGGAGAGCTGGTTAATTCAAAGAACAAAGACGCCCCAGAGAGATCTGTGAAGACACCCCAACCCCAGCTAATGATACCCCAAAGCTCTTGGGGTTTCAGTTTCAGAGCAGTAAGATCTTCTGGAAGAGCACGGGCTTTTGAATCAGACAACTTGGGTTTGAATCCTGAATCTGCTCATGTCCAGCTGTGACCTTGGGGAGGTCACACCCTCCCTCAGCTTTCTTATCTGTAGAAAGAAGCTATTTCAGAATGAACACCCCACAGGGTTGTGGGGAGCATTGTACCAGATAACACAATCAAGGGGTTGGTGTTGTAGCTCAGCCGTTTAAGTGCTTGTGTAGAAAGCACAAGGATTTAAGTTCAATTCCCCAGCACCAACCTAAACTGGGCACGGTGGTGCTGGAATCCCAGCACTAGGGAGGCTGAGAACTGAGGATTGCCATGAATTCAAAGCCAGCCTGAGCTACATAGTGAGTTCAGGACCAGCCTGTGGACTGAAGAGTAAGACCGTGTCACACACACACACACACACACACACACACACACACACACACACCCTGCAGTAAGCCTAGCCAGTGGTGGCAGATCTTTAATCCTGGCACTTTGGGAGGCTGAGGCAAGGAGGGTAACAAGTTGGAATCCAACCTGGGCAACTTAGTGACTTAACAAAACATCAAAATGAAAACTTAAACATGGGCTGGGGTTGCAGCTCAGTGTGAAAGGCTCTGGGCTTGATCCACAGGGCTGAATTAAAAAAGGTAAGGAGTAGGTTCTCAGCAAACAGTAAACACTGGGAGGTGGCTGCTTTACATCAACACTGCCCTTTGCAACTGTAGTGCTGACTATAGTGCAAGCCCCCCATGTAATTTAAAAATTTTCAAGAGTTACAAAAAAAAGACAGTAAAATTCATTTTGGAAATGTGTTTTACCTAACTCTATATAAAACACTATTATTCCATCATGAAATTGATATTAAAAGGTATTATTTTTATATTATTTTCATAAGTCATGAAAATCTGGTGTACCTTTAATAGTTCAACATTTCTCTCTCTTTTTTTTCAGACAGGGTCTCACTCTGTAGTCTAAGCTGATCCCGCACTTACTGTTCAACTAAGGGTCTTGTGCTTGATAAGCAAGTGCATTAACCACTGTGCTATATTTCCAGCCCCTGTGTTAACTTTCTTATCTAATTCAACAAACTCTTTCTTTTAATTTTTTTTTTTTTGGGGGGGAGGCAGGGTCTTGCTCTATAGCCCAGGCTGGTCCTGAACTCACTATAGACCCCAGTCTGGTCTTGGACTCACAGCAATCCTCCTGTCTCAGCCTCCTGAGTTCTGTGATTACAGGCATGCACCACCATGTCCAGCTTATGTGGTGGGGGGAAATCGAACTCAGATACTTAGTGCTAGCCAAAGTAAGCACTTTAACCATTCCTCCAGCCCTTTCAACAGACTCTTATACAGTGCTGATGAGCATGTAAAACTCTGGAAAGTAGTTTGGTATTAAAAAAAAAAAGTTAAACCTAAGCTAGGCTTGGTGGCATAGGCCTGTAATTCTAGCACTCCGGGAGGCTGAGGCAGAAAGACTGCAAGTTTGAGCCCAATTTGGGCAACTTAGCCACTTTCTGAAACCCTATCTCAAAACCAAAAATAGAAAATGGACTGGGGATGTAGCTCAGTGTGAAGGCCTGGGGCTTGGTTTCCAGTATTAAAAACAAAAAGAGGGCTGGAGGAACGGCTCAGCGGTTAAAGCACTTGCCTTACAAGCGCTAAGTCAAGCACTAAGTACCCAAGTTCGATTCCCCAGCACCACATAAGCCAGGAAGTGCTGGGGAGGCTGAAGGCAGGTTGCTGTGAGTTTGAGGCCAGTCTGGGGCTACACAGTGAGTTCAGGATCAGCCTGGACTACAGAGCAAGGCCTTATCTCAATAAATAAATAAATAAGAAAGGAAGAAAATTATAAACTTAAGTTTACTATAGGACCTAGCAGGTTTCCTTCTAGGTATCCATCCAAGAGAAATGAAAACATGTCTACCCAGGGGCTGGAGGAATAGCTCAGCAGTTAAAGCACTTGCCTGGGAAACTCAAGGCCCTAAGTTTGATTCCACAGCATTACATAAGGCAGGCATGGTGGCACATGCCTGTAATCCCAGCACTTGGGAAGGCTGAGGCAGGAGGACTGCTGTGAATTCAAAGCTAGCTTGGGCTACATAGTGAGTTCAGAACGAGCCTGGACTACAAAGCGAGAGTCTGTCTCAAAAAGTAAATAAATAGGGGCTGGAGGAATAGCACAGCAGTTAAAACACTTGTTTGCAAGTGGAAGGCCCTGAGTTCAGTTCCCTAGCACCACATAAAGCTGGGCATGGTGGTGCATGTCTGTATTCCCAGCACTCATGGGGCTGAGGCAGAAGGATTGCCTTGAGTTCAAGTCCAGCCTGGGCTATATAGTGAGTTCAGGACAGGCCTGAACTACAGAGTGAGACCTTGTCTCAAAAAAAAAGAAAAAGAAAGTCTACCCAAGGACATATACAGAGATGTTCATAACAGCCTGTTCATAATCACAAAAAATGTGAAAATAACTCAAATTTTCACTAAAGGACAACTAAACCAAAAAATATGGTATAGCCACACAATGGGATATTATTTAGCCATGAAAAGGAATGAACTACAGAAATATGCAATGGTGTATTTTTAGCATATCATGCTAAAAGAAGAGAGCAAGACACAGAGGACCACATAATGGATGGTTCCATTTATGTGACATTTCCATAAAAGACAAATCTAAAGCGATCAGAAGTGAATTAGTGTCTGCATAGGATTGGGGAAGGGCAGGAAAGTGATTGATATAATGTGTCCAGGGGTGAGTGGGAGTTGGTGAAAGTGTACTCAAACCGATGTGATGTTGATTGCGTAATTATACTAAAAGCCACTGAACTGTGTGTATACTTAAAGTGGGTAGATCTTATGTTATATAAATTTTACCTCATGATAGCTTAAGGAAGGAGGGAAGGAAGGAAGGAAGGAAGGAAGGAAGGAAAGAAGGAAAGAAGGAAGAGAGGGAGGGCTGGTTGCATCAGTGCCGCCTCTTGTACTCCAAGCTCTCCAAGAGGCTGAGGCAGGAAGTTAGTTTGAACCCTGGAGTTTGCAGCCACCCTGAGCAACACAGGGAGACCTGGTCTCATGAAGAGGTGAGGGACGGGGTGGAAGAAAGAAGCTGGACCCAGAGGCATAAGCCTGTAACCTCAGCATTTTGAGAGGCTGAGGCAGGAGGATTACAAGTTTGGACCAAATCTGGACAACTTGGCCAATTTAGTTGAGACAATGTCTCAAATATCAAAAATAAAAAAATAGACTGGGGATGTAGCTCTCTGCAAAGCGATAGGCTCGAGTCCCAGTACCATGAGAGGAAAGAATGAATAATCCTAAAAATTCTCCTAACTTTTGGGATAGAAGCTGTTTTTTCACACGTATATCTTAGAAAGGCCAAGCCCCACCTGCCCAGGATGGGCCGACCTGTCCCCCTGAACTCTGAGTACTCTGTCTCTTGGGAATTGCTGTGCGATGTCCTCTGGTCTCTCTGGGTTCTGTAACCCACACGATTGGATCAGCCGTGTTTCCAAGTCTCACCAATTGAGACTATGAGATCCCAGCTCTGGGGAAACATGGTCTCCCATAACATCCATCCCGGTGCCATAAGGGTTGGGGCCTGACTCTGGGGTGCTGGGAAAGCCACGTTGTGGGAAAGCTCAGGCAGCAGCTGCATCTGTCCGTTGGCAACCCCCTGCCCAATGGGGCTCCCTCTCAAGGAGCGAGGAACTTGCCTCTGGAACTGAGGCCAGAATGTGAGCCCGAGACCTCACCGGACCCCACCCTGGAGCCACTGGCCTGGCCCTGCAGGGGAGGGTCTGATCTGACCACAGTAGCAAAGGAAAACCAGTGCCCCCTGGGTCTTGTCACCTGATGTCACTCCGTATGGCAGCCTCCAGGGCAAAACCGTGGGGTCTGAAGGGTTGCTTTTTGTTTTGTTTTGTTTTTGGTTCTGGGTTTGGAGCTCAAAGCCTTCACCCTGTGCTACACCCCCCGTCTGTGTTTCGGTTTTGATTTTGAGAAAGGGTCTTACTAAGTCACTAAATGGCCCAAGCTGGGCTCAAACTTGGGATCCTTTGGCTTCAGCCTCCCAGATTGCTGAGATTGACAGGCCTGTGTCACCAAACCCAGCAAACTGTTAGGGTTTTAATAATTCCCCACCCAAAATAAACAATGTTATGAAAATGGTAAGAATAGTTAACAATCTGAGTCAGCCAGGTCAGGTGGTGCTGGCCTGTAAGCCCAGGACTCTGAGAGGCTAAAGTAGAAGGATCACAATTCAAGCCTAGCCTGGGCAATGTAGCACTTAAGGAGACCCTGTCTGAAAATTAAAAAATCTGACTGGGAATGTAGCTCAATGTGAAGGCCCTGGGGTCAATCTCCCATACAACAACAAAAAGAGAAAATTAAAAAAAGGAAGATATAGTATTTAGGTCATTGATCTTGCTCTTGAATGCTTTACACATATTAACACATATTAAGGTGTTAATATCCTTCCCATTTTACAGATAAAGAAACTGAAGGGAGCCGGAGGACTAGCACAGCAGTTTTAAAGCTTGCCTAGGAAGATCAAGGTCATGAGTTTAATTCCCTAACACCACATTAACTAGGCATGGTGGCGCATGCCCGTAACCCCAGCGTTCAGGAGGCTGAAGCAGGGTGAGTTTGAGGACAGCCTGGACTGCATTGTAAATTCAGGACCAACCTGACCCAGTTTATCGAAACTCTGTCACCTGAGCACAAGGAAAAGCTGCCATCGGTTTAAATGAGACCACACATGAGGCTGGAGGAATTACCCAGTGGTTAGAGCACTTGCCTAGCAAGGACAAGGCCCTGAGTTCCATTCCCCAGCTCCACAGAGACTGGGCATGGTGGCACACACCTGTCATCCCAGCACTCAGGAGGCCGAGGCAGGAGGATTTCCATGAGTTCGAGGCCAGACTGGGCTCCACGTGAGCTCAGGACCTACCCGGACTACAGAGAGAGACCCTGTCTCAAAAAAAAAATAAAAATAAAAATAAAAATAAAAAAAAATCTGAGGACATAGCTCAATTCGAAGGCACTAGGCTCACTCCCCACACTCCCAACAAACAAATAAAACTTAAGGTAAAAAATCTTTTTCGCAGGCCTCCCTACTGCCACCCCCAGTGGAGGGGTGTGTTGGGCTGCCGGTGTTGCTGGGTTGGGGTGCGAAGGGAACACGTACCTTCTGAAATGATGAAGGCCACGCTTGATTTGCCCTGAGGTCATGAGGCATGAAGCCCACCTTACTCGGTCCGCCCAGCCTGACTTCCTGCACCCTTTGCCACACGGCCGCTTCCTGCAGGTGATACTAGGCCCCTTGGGGAGATGGTCTGTCCCTTCTCCCTCTGAACCTGCCCCTGAGACATCCCCTTCCTCTCGCCTCCAGGGACCTAGGCTTCCTCATCCCCCAGAGCCTGCCGAGACCAGAGGGCACCTCCCGGCCCAGCTGGCTCCCTTCTCTTCACCTGGGGCGTGGGATGGAGGACGCTGTGGCGGGTGGCTGGGATCACACCTGAGCGGGCCACAAGCTTGCTCTTTGTCATGTCGCACGCAAGTGAGATTTCAGGCTGCAGGCGGCATTAATCCTCTGACCTTAGAACAGTGATTATCAGGGGTGGCTTGGGTGGGTGTGATGGGATCGCCGTGCTGCCTTTGAAACTGGAGAAAGTTTGGGCAGTACAGGACTGTAAACTCAGCACTCTGGGAAGCTGAGACAGGAAGGCTGTAAATTTCAGCCCAGTTTGGGCACTTTTTTGATTTAGTGAAATCCTGTCTAAAAATGAATATAAAGATCAGTGACTAGAGGGCTTGCCTAGCATGCACAAAGCTCTGGATTCGATTCCCAGCACCACAGGCAAATCAGCCAGGCACAGTGGCGCATACCCACGATTCCAGAACTTGGGAAGGCGAGGCAGGAAGATTGCTGTGAGTTTGAGGCCAGCCTGGACTGCAGAGTGAATTCAGAGTCTGCCTCAGTCTCCCCAAAATGCTGGAATTACAGGCTGACACCCTCCAGCCCTAGATGTAACATTTGGCATAGAAACAGCAGAAAGCTAACATGTGGACCTGGGGCCTCTTAGGGATGGTGAGTGTGGCACAGCCAGGGTTGGCGGCTGAGTGCAACCCCCTTAACTTTGATGCTCCAGGTGGGGCACCTGGATCTGCAGGAGTGGCTTGACAGGGGGGGGTCCCAGGCAGAGGAGAGACATGGTGTCTCAGTTACTTTTTTTGTTGCTGTACTCAATACCTGACATGCACAAATTTAGGAAAGGAAAGGTTTATTTTAGCTGACAGTTTCAGATGGTCACAGTCCATTCAGGGGCAGCTGGCAGCAATTGAAGTACATGGCAGAGAGAGAGGTAGAGGCAGCTTCTCAGGACATCACACACAGGCAAGCCAGTTGAGACTCATCGAGACTAGTCCAAGTCCCAGTCTTAGTCTCTCCTGCATCTGGGTATCGAAGGTGTGGCCACTACACAGCTTTTATCTTAACTCACAAGCCTTTAGTCTTAAGTCACATGCCTTTAGTCTTGACTCAAACGCCCTTAGTCTTAACTCACACGCCCCTAATCCCAACAACTGCAATCCACCCCTCCAGGCCAGACCCCAATCCACCAACATTACACGGCTCCATAGTCAATCCATAACATTAAAATACATGAGGCTTTTGGGGGACACTCCAGATCCTAACCACATCACTTTGCTTCCAGACATCCCTCTCCCCTCAGGTATAACTTGATTATAATAACTGTCAACATGTACACAAGCCAGGCCTGGAAGTGCAGGCCTGGAGTCCCAGCACTGTGGGCAGCCGAGGCAGGAGGATCCCAAGTCAGAGCCCAGTCTAGGCAACTGAGTGACTTAGCAAGGCTCTGTCTCAAAATAAACAACAAAAGTAGATTGGGGTCACTTCATTAAAACCCTGGCCTCAATCTCCAGTATTACCAAAATAATAAAAAAAAGTCAGGCCTCATGTAGGTGAAAAATCATTTCTAATTTTTTTTTGGGGGTGCTGGAGGAATGGCAAGTGCATCTGGCACTGGTGTAGCAAGCACTAAGTACCTGAGTTCGATTCCCCAGCACCACATAAACTGGGCATAGTGGCACACACCTGTAATCTGAGCACTCAGGATTCTGAGACAGGAGGATTGCCGCGAGTCCAAGCCAGCCTGGGCCACAGGGTGAAACCCTGCCTCAAAACAATTTTTTTTAACTTTTATTATTTTTTTGAGACAGTCTTGCTTTGTAGTCCTGGCCTCAAACTCTTGGCAGTGCTCCCGCTTTTGCCTCTTGAATGCTGGGATTACAGGCACACAACACTACATATAGATTGGTCTTCTCGTTTCTCAGCCTCCAGAGTGCTGAGATTATGGGCATGTGCCACCCAGTCCAGCTAATGTTTATGTCGTGCTGGGAATCCAATCCAGGCCTTCATGCATGCCTGGCAAGCCCTTTAACTACTGAGTTATTCCCCAGCCCCACCAAGTATTTTGTAAATTGAGACACTTCCTCCACAGTCCCCAACTTGGTGACCATCCCCTCACAGGTCTGCCTTGGCACTGGCGTACTCATTCTCTTTACATTCTGTAGCAAGAGAGGCTTAAAAAATTAAAGTAGTTTGAACTAATACATTGCCTCCTTCTTAAAATCCAAAGCTTTGGCCTTTGATCTCTGGATAAAATTCAAAGCCTTTTTTTTTTTTTTTTTTTTTTTTTTTTTGAGTCAGGGTCTCACTTTGCAGCCCAGGCCAGTCCTGAAATCGCTATGCAGTCTAGGCTGGCTTGGAACTCACAGCACTCCTCCTGCCTCAGCCTCCCGAATGCTGGGATTATAGGCATATGCTGCCATGCCTGGCCCATGGTGCTGGGCACTTTAACCACTGAGCTATGACCCCAGCTCCCTTAAGTGCTTCATGTTTTGTGAGAGCAAACTTTCTGTCTGCCTCCCGCGGCACCAGTCCCAGTACTCAGGAAGAGCCAACCTCAGGGATTGCTTTTTTTTTTTTTAATTTTTGAAAGTCTTTTATTTTTATTTATTTTTAGTCAGAGTCTCACTCTGTAGGCTGGTCCTGAACTCACTATGTAGCCCAGACTGGCCTTGGACTCACTGCCTCATCCTCCCGCGTGCTGGGATTACAGGTGTGCGCCTGGTTTATGTGGTGCTGGGGAATCAAACTTAGGTATATAGCACTTTACTTTGCACTTTCAAGTGCTTCAATCATTAAGCCATTCGTCCAGCCCTGAAAGAGTGTTGCTCTATAGTCCAGGCTGGTCCTGAACTCACTACATAGCTCAGGCTGCCATGAGTTCAGGGCAATCCTCCTGCCTCAGCCTTCCGAGTACTGAAATTACAAGATGTGCTACCAGGCTGAGTTTCATACCCAAGCCTTTTTGCATGTGCTGTTCTTGGTCTTTGTGTCTCAGTTACTTTTCGTTGCTGTGACTCAGTACCTGACATGCACAAATTTAGGAAAGGAAAGGTTTATTTTAGCTCACAGTTTCAGATGGTCACAGTCCATTCAAGGGCGGCCAGCAACAGTCGAAGAACATGGCAGAGAGAGGTGGAGGCAGCTTCTCAGGACATCCCAACAGGCAGGTAAGTGAGACTCATTGAGACTAGTCCAAGTCCCAGTCTTAGTCTCTCCTGCATCTGGGTATTGAAGGTGTGGCCACTACACACCCTTAGTCTTAACTCACATGCCTTTAGTCTTAACTCACACGCCCCTAATCCCAACAACTGCAATCCACCCCTCCAGGCCAGAACCCAATCCACCAACATTACATGGCTCCATAGAAAATGCATAACATTAAAATACATGAGGCTTTTGGGGGACACTCCAGATCCTAACCACAACACATGGTGACTCTCTGCTTCCATGACACCTTCTGCCTCTTTCCTCCCTGGCCGTGGGGCTCCAGACAGCTGCCATGTTCAGCCTCGGGGCTGCACACAGTCATCGCTCAGAAAGTCTCCCATTCTTTGTGGCCAGTGAAGGAATCTAACCCTTGACTGAGGAGGATAGGGCTAGAGGGCCGAAGTGGAAAAGCAGGAATTATACCCAGAGTGGGGAAATTGCCTTCAGAGGGAGGGTATGTCAGGTGCAGGTCCTGAGGTTGGGCCCAGGCTGGGCAGGGCTGGGGTTGTTGGTTCATACTGGAGGCCAGATCTAGATGGCACTGGCCAGCGTGGCCATGACCGATGGGGGCGGGGGGGCGGGGGGGTGGGGGGGGTGGAGGGGAGGGCTGGGATTAACAGAGGGAGACTGGATGGATACCTGTGAGCACTGCCCTGAGCCTGCCTTGGGCTTGACTTCCTCTCTCATTCCCATTGCATCAGGCACCATGGCCAGGAGGTACTGAACAAGAAATTCAGCCCATTTTTGATTTTGAGATAGGATCTCACTAAATTATCCAGGCTGGGCTTGAACTTGGGATCCTCCCACCTCAGCTTCCCAGAGTGCTGTAATTACAGACCTGTACCACTGGGCCAGTTTCAGCTTAATTTATTTAATCAACCTAACAAATACTGACAGAGATATTATTACCTCCATTTTATTTTATTTATTCTTTTGAGACAGGGTCTCACTCCAGGCTAGACTGGTCCTGAACTCATTATGGAGCCCAGGCTGGCCTTGGAATCACAGCAATCCTCTTGTCTCAGCCTCCTGAGTGCTGGGATTACAGGCATATGCCAGCATGCCCAGCTGTTATGGTGCTGGGGAATCAATTCAGGTAGCAAGTGCTTTAACTGCTGAGCTATTCCTCCAGCCCCTTGTCTCCATTTTATAGATAAGAAAACTGAAGCAGAGAGACTAACTGGCCCCAGGTTGGACGGTCACTAAGTGGGGGCACCTAGGGAACCGCAAATTGAAGAATACTTTGTGCAGCAAGTTACTTAGGTTTGGCACTACTGCTATTTTGAGCCAGGTAATTCCGTTGTGGCGATAGCCCTGTGTGCCGTAGGATGTTTAACCCCCACCCACATCCAGACCTTGCCAAAAATCCCTTGGAGGTAAAAATCAATCTTATTTGAAAATCACAGTCTAAGCGGACCCTGTGGAGGATTAAGTGAGCAAACGCTTGTGAAACACCTCCATCTACTCCTTTCTTCTGCCATTGTATTCTCAGAAGCCTCTCGCTCTTTCTGTTCCCCAACTTTTTCTTTGGCAGTGCTAGGAGTCGGGACTCTCGTGCACTTTCCTGCCACCCAGCTCAGCCGCCTACCCTCTGCTAATTGTGAAAACATTCCTACCCAAATCCAAGCACGGTTCCTCAGAGCGTCTCTGAAACCCAAAGCTGGCTCTGGTGTGGTCGAGTCCCTCCCCACCCAGTGTTGCCGGACCCCAGCTGGACCCCTTTCCTTCCCCGAGCCTCAGTTTCCCCATCTGTGCGATGAAGGGGCTGCTGTAGAAGCATGCCCAAAGATCTTCTTGCAGAAATCAGTTTCTGATTCATAACCCAGTACAAATTCCTCTCACACAGTCCAAATTGTTCCAGAGACTTAGTCATGCCAGAGTTGGAACTTTCTCGCGAAAACCATTTGAAAAATGCTTCCAGCTTAAAAAAAAAAAAAAAAAACCAAAAAACTATTAAAAGAAAGTAAAAGTTTAAAAACCAAATCCCAAGCAAACAAGCCCGAAAACAATATACCCGCACACGCGCACACAGCACCCAAGGTAAGGCTGAGAACAGGATATGAAACTGTGCGAGCCGGAGCCCAGAAGTGATTCACAGGCCTTTCGAGATGCTTCTATTTCAAGACGCGAGCCGCCCACTGGATCTGGTGGCTCTAGAAACAAAATAAACCTTCAAGAAACCGCCAGTTCTTATCGCAGCCCAGATTCGGCCCTGCCAGCATCAAGTCTCAAGGCCGTGGACAGCAGACGAGCTGGGCGAGCCATGCGCTGTGAATTCCCTTCTGCTCTGTGCCGTCTGGAGCAGCTGGCTTGTATAGGGAAGGGATTCTGAGTCACCCTTGGGCGGCTGACCCGGGTTTAAAGCAACATGGCCCAGTGAGGCCACCGCACGGCCTGGGCTAGCAAGGCCTCTGCGGGCCTGGCTTGGAGGGGAGGACAGCCTGCTCAGGCCTGGTCTTGCCTGGCTGGCTTTCCTCATGTGCAACAATATCTGTTTGCTTGGTTTTTGATGGCACTGGGGATTGAATCCAGGGTTTTCACACTGAGCTACATTTTCAGCTCTGTTTATGCTTTATTTTGAGATAGGGTCCAAGTTACCAAATTGTCCAGCTGGGTTTGAATTTGGGATACTTCCCTTACCTCAGCCTCCTAGAGAGCTGGGATTTCAGGCGTGTGTCACCAGGCCCGGCTGCGTGTCTACATTACACTTGTCCTGGACCAGAAATGTGAATTTCATTTTATTTTATTATTTTGAGGTATTAGAGATTGAGCCCAATTAGAACTGAGTTCTAACCCCAGCCCCACTCCCCTCCACTTTTTTCTTTTTTTTTTTTTTGGTATTGGGACTTGAACCCAGGCTCTTCGCATTAAGGTACATCCTCAGTCTTTTTTTTTTTTTTTTTTTTTAGTTTTTGGATTTTTGTTTGTTTTTTCAGTCTGCAGTCCAGACTAGTCCTGAACTTGCGATGTAGCCCAGTCTGGACTAGAACTCATGGTGATTCTCCTGCCTTAGCCTCCCAAGTGCTGGGATTATAATTGTGCCACCACCATGCCTGGCTAGATTTTTTTTTTTTTTTTTTGAGGTCGTTTCTCTCTAAGTCACAAAGCTGCCCAGGCTGGGCTTGAACTTGTATCCTCCCGCCTCAGCCTCCAGAGTAGCTAGGTTTACAGGTGTGCATCGTGCTCTTGGCAAGAAGAGTGAATTTTAGCATACCATTTCAAGATGTCATACTCATATGTAAAACTGAAATATAAAAGCAATTCATTCATGTCGATTAGGAAACACACAAGTCACACACAGGAGGAGAACATGAAAGTATTCCCTTGCAGGAAATGCCCTGCATAGAGCGCGACGCCAGAGTTGGGGCAAAATTGAAACACATGCAAATGTCACGGGGAAGCACATTCTCCTCTGGACTTACCCTGGAGGGGTTTTTTTTGTTTTGTTTTAAGATTTAGAAAAATTCTAACTTTCGCTGATGCTTCATTCGCCTTGCAAAAGTCCAAATCTTTCAGAGAGGATCACCAAATCTGTTCTTCTTATCATCTGATCTTTTTCACCTTGGTCTTTCGTTGTGACCACAATTGCTTGTGGAGTTTTCTACCCACTACCTTTTTTTTTTTGGTACAGAGGATTGAACCCAGGACCTTTCACATTGAGCTATGGCCAGCCCACATTAATTGAACAGGGTCTCACTCTGTAGCCCAGGTTGGTTCTGAACTCACTATGGAGCTCAGGCTGACGTTGGATTCAAAGCAATCCTCCTGCCTCAGCCTCCTGAGTGCTGGGATTGCAGGTGTGCGCCACAGCTTCTCTCCCTGTCTGTGACCTGTCTGTCCCTGTGTTCTGAATTTTTGCCTAACTTATGAATTAGGGGGAAAAGAACAGGAACTGGTATTTATGAAGTTCTAGGCACACACATGCAAGTCCTGCTCCTCAAGAGGCTGAGGCCGGAGAATCACAAGCGCAAGGCCCATGTGGCCAGCTCAGCGACAGGGCTGGGATGTGGCTCAGGGGTAGAGGCTTGCCCAGGGTGCCTGGGATCATCATGAGTGCCAAAGACAAAGTGCCGGCCACTCTGCCAGCTCCTTACTGTACATTATGTGCCTGGCGAATAGAAGACTTTCCGTCCGTTTGTCCAGTGGCCACTCAGGTGATTTGCACTCTCGCCCAATCCTGTGACCATTCCCGCTTTACCAGCGAGGCAGCCACAAAGCCTGGTGTGTGGCCTTTTTTTCCTTTCACGGAATTCAGCTTTTTTCTTCTATTGTGGCAGTGCTGGTGTTTGTCAAATATGTATTAGAGGGGCTGGAGGAATAGGACAGCGGTTAGAGCGCTTGCCCAGCAAGGGCAAGGTCCTGAGTTCGAGTCCCTGGGACCACATAAGCCAGGCATGGTGGTGCATGGCTGTATTCCCAGCACTCAGGGAATGAGGCAGGAGGATTGCTGTGGGTTTGAGACCAGACTGGGTTCCATAGTGATTTCAGGGCCAACCTATACTGTAGAGTGAGACCCTGTCTCAAAAGAAAAAATACATATAAAATATATTTTTATATAAATATACATACACACACATATCCCCTAAAGTATCAGGCACATGCTCTTGATTGGGAGGTAGACTGCGTTCCCTGCTTTTCCCTTTTCCAGGCATTATTCCTAGCTCTGCTCTGCTTTATTTCAGTTCAGTTTGTTGTTTTCCGCAGTATGAGGGGTTGAGTCCAAGGCTTTTATACTGAGCTGTGTCCCCAGACCTTCTTTTAGATGGTTTCTTATTCTGAGACAGGTTCTCGTAAGTTGCTGAATTGCCCATAGATAGCTCTCACTTTCTCCGGCCTTAGGCTCCCAGCGTGCTGGGATTTCAGGCATGTGCCACTCACCCGGCTCAGAGAACTGAAGGTCACTTGTTACTGCAGCCCGAGGACATATCACAAGGGTGAGTGGAGGAGAACTCTGGCTGGGAAACACAGAGCCACAGGGCAATGGCTTCAGCTTTGGGGTCCTTGCCAGGTTCAGTGGTGCAGGCCTGTCATCCCAGCACTCAGGGAGCCTGAGGCAGGAGGACCACAGGCTTGAGCCCAGCCTGGTGAAGTTAGCAACTTTTGAGACCGAGTCTCAAAATCCAAAATTTAAAAATGAGCTGGCGGGGCTGGAGGAATGGCATATCAGTTAAAGCATTTGCCTTATAAGCACAAGGCCCTGGGTTCAATTCCCCAGCACCACACAAGCCGGGCGTGGTGGCACACACTTGTTATCCCAGCACTGAGGAGGCTGAGGCAGGAGGATCACCATGAATCTAAGGCCTGCCTGGGCTCCATAGTGAGTTCAGGACCAGCTGGGGCTACAGAATGAGACCTTGTCTCAAAAATAAATAAATAAACAAGCTGGTATTGTATCTTTGTGTAAATGTCTTGAACTTGAGCTCTAGTACAAAAACAAAAACCAAAAACAAATTAAGGGTCTTGCACACATGACTTTGACACCTGCTTGTCTTATTATTCTCTTGAACAATTAACTCTGCTCCCCTGACTCTGTCTCCTCCTTTGTAAGCAGGGATGCTCAGCAACAATTACCATGTGTTGCACTTCCAGCAGTGGACTAAACCTTTTATTACATCCTGAAACAGCCTGGACAATGGGTCAGGAATAACGTTATTAAAAAAAGAGAAAGCTAGGCATGGTGGCACATGCCTGTAATCCCAGTACTCTGGAGGCTGAGGCAGGACAATTGCCATGTTTCTGAGTCCTGTCTGGGCTACATGGTGAGTTCTGGTGAGTTCAGAACCAGTCTGGAGCACAGAGTGAGACCTTGTCTGAAAGGAGAGAGAGAGAAAGAGAGAGAGAGAGAGAGAGAGAGAGAGAGAGAGAGAGAGAGAAACTGGGCCGAATGGCTCAAGGCTATAATCCCAGCACTCTGGGAGGCTAAGGTAGGAGGATCATAAATTCAAACCCAGCCTGGGCGATTTAATGAGAACCTGTCTCAAATTTTAAAATTAATTTATTTATGTGTTTAGACAGGGTCTTGCTGTGTAGTCCAGGCTGGTCCAGAGCTCACAATGTAGTCCAGGTTGGCCTTGAATTTGTTTATTTTTGTTTGTTTATTTGAGTCAAGGTCTCACTCTGCAGCCCAGACTGGTCCAGAACTCACTATGTAACCCAGGCTGATCTCAGACACTCTGCAGTCCTCCTGCCTCAGCCTCCCAAGTGCTAGGATTACAGGCATGTACCACCATGCCCAGTTTATGTGGTACTGGGGAATTGAACCCAGGGCCTTGAGCTTGCTAGGCAAGCACTTTAACTGCTGAGCTATTCCTCCAGACCTGGCCTTGAATTTATAGCAGTCTTCCTGCTTCAGCCTCCCAAATGCTGGGTTTACAGGCATACATCACAAGCCCCCAGTGTTTGTGTTGCTGGGGAATTGAACCCAGTGCGTTGCACTTTCTAGGCAAGTGCTTGACCACCAGGCTATGCCCCTTGCCAGTCAAAACAAAAAAAACTAAAAACATCTGGGAATACACATGCAAAAGGTCCCGGGTTTCATCTCCACGATTGCAGCAACAAAAACCAAAAAAAAGGAAGAAAGAAATGTTGCAATTTTCAATTCAACGTTACCACATATGCAGAAATCTCCACCTGGCTTTGCTTTGCATTGAATCTCACCAAGTGACACTTCGTGAATAGAGCCAGGACTTTAGAGAGGACTGAGTTTAAATGCCGGCCCTGGCATTGGCTGGCGGGTAGACCTGTGGACCCGCCTGGGTCTCTGTGCTCGTCATCTGGAGATCATGGACACACGGATCCCTCCTTTGAGCTGATGTGACAACTGGAGGGCACAGGAATGGGCCATGCTGTAAGGATAGCACAGGCCAGCGCACAATAGGATGCCCCAAAAGAGGAAGTGGCTGTGCCAGCCAAAAATGCCTGCTTGTGAGGGGACCTTCCCGGAAGAGCTTGCGAGTGAGAAGAGGGACGCAACAGCTGGTGGCCCATTTTCCCAGGGGAGGAGTGAGGGACACAGAGGGCCTCTGGAGCAGCTGTTTCCTGGGGCTGTGATGTCACCAGCCCAGCCAGGAGGCCATGGTACCAGCGCCTGTTACTGCCTCCCAGCTGGCCAGCTCGACTTCCTGCGCCCTGGGCCTGCCCTTGCCTTCTTTCTCATGACCCGCAGGAGGCAGCTGGACTGTGACTCAAAGAACAGCCGTCATGTGCATGTTGGGAGAGCTGGGCTCACCACGCCCTGGGGCTCCTGCACCTTGGAAGGGACCCTGAAGAGTCGCTCTTGTCCAGTGGTGTCCTAACTGGGTTTCTCCACACTCTGAGGCTTTATGGAAGAGCCTCAGAGGTGAGCGAGGTGAGGGGCCATTGAGGGGGGCAACAGGCCCCCTCAGCAGACAGTTCTGATGCTCTTGCCTCCATTTCCAAGGCACTCCAAGAAAGACCCAGCTTCTGTAGGGCACCAGCCAATCAGAGTAAACCAGGAGCCAGGCCTCCTGCTAACCCTGCGTGGGTGCTGTTTCCACCCCACGTGGAAGGGAGTGGGGGAGGGCAGGGTGCTCAGCTTCCTGCACCTGGCGGTCACCCCTGCATTCCCAGAGTTCTGTGAGACAGAGGAAGGTCACCCTGAGGCTCCTCTCCAAGCGTCAGCTACTTTTTTATTGTTCTTCGTTGTAGTGGCAATGAGTTCCCCAGACTTTACATCCCCAATCTGTATTTTTAGACAAGGTCTCACTAAGTGGCAAAGTTGCCGAGGCTGAGCTTGATATTGTGATTCTCCTGTCTCAGCCTCCCAGAGTGCTGGAATCACAAGCCTGTGCCACTAGGCCCGGCTCAGCTGTCTTCTGGGACAAAGGGGTGCTGGTGCTTGCAGAGGCCACTGAAAAGATCTAACTTACTCATTGCTCCTTTGATAAATATGTTTGAAGGCCCTTACTATGTGAGGACGCAGAGCTTGGCTTTGGGAACAAAGCAGGCCTCTGGGTTCCTGCTCTCCAAAAACCTCTGCCCTTGGGGTGGAGGAGTAGCACGGTGGTTAGAGCACTTGCCCAGCAAGCTGAAAGCTCTGAGTCCGATTCCCCAGCACCGCGTAAGCCAAGCACGATGTCATACGTCTGTTATCCCAGCATTCAGAATGCTGAGGCAGGAGGATTGCTGTGAGTTCAAGGCCAGCCTGGGCTCCATTGTGAGTTCAGGACCAACCTGGGATATAGAGCTAGACCTTCAAAAAACCAAAAAACCCTGCACCTGCAGGGTAGAGGCCAGTCCCAACAAGTAACCACGTAAGACAGTGGCTTGTCAGGCGGTGTTTCTGACTGGATCGGGCCGGGGGAGGGGTCCCCAAGGAGGTGACGCTTGAGCTGACACCTCACTGCGGTGGGCACCCCACTAGTCATTGCACCACGCTGCGGTGCTGCACATGGCGAATCACTCGCATTATTGCTGAATTCCGAAGATACATATGTACGTGCCTGGGTCTCATGTCTGTTTTTTCCACTTGAGTTTGACAATGGTAATAAGGAGATTTTTTTTTTTTTACACCCACGGTGGCCGTGTCTTCCTTCCCGTCCTGTTCTTCTTCCTCTTTTATGGTATCAGGAATTGAACTCAGGCCCTTGCACAAGCTAGGCAAGCACTCTACCCTGGAGCTACATCCCTAGAATTTTTCATTTTTTCCTTTGAGGCAATGCCTTGCTTTGTTGCCCACGCGGGCCTTGAACTTGAACTTGGTGACCCTCCTGCCTCAGCCACCACACCCAGCTTCTGTGCCCTTTCCTAAAGGTTTAGTTGTGTTGCCCCATTTTTTTTTTCTTTTTTTGAGACAGGGTCTCTCTCTCTGTAGCCCAGGCTGGTCCTGACCTCACTATGGAGCTCAGGCTGGCCTTGGCCTCAGGACAACCTGCCTGCCTCAGCCTCCTGAGTGCTGGGATTACGGGCATGTACCACCACGCTCAGCTTTCTGTGGTGCTGGGGAATCGAACTCAGGACCTTGCGCTTTTACTGTTGTGCCATTCCTCCAGCCCCTGGGTTGTCTCATAATTTAATTTAATTTAATCCTCATAATTACCAGACACTAATGGAGTACCATTTGCAGTTTTTAAAAAAAGAACATTATTTGCCATTTTACAAATAAAGAAACTGAGGTTCAGAGAAGTGAGTTGGCTGCACCAAGTCACACAGCCAGAAGGCAGTAGAACTAGACTAGAGTCCACTGAGCCGGTAGCCTTGGTTTTTAACCAGTGGGGGACCTTGCATAATCCACTCTCTGCCCATACTGGGTGCGCAGTGGAGGCCAACTCCGGAGTGGGAGGAAGGGCCTGGCCGGGCTGCTGGGGCATTCCTGACCCTGGGTGGGACTGTCCCTGGAGTGGCCTGTGCTGTCTCCCTGCTCACCATTCCCTGCTATGCTCGTTCCAAAATAAATCCCTGCTGTGTGTGTGTGTGAGGCGGGGCGGGCGGGGGGGACGACAGTAGTGACCGCCGGAGCAAGACGCCGTCACATCCGCGGTCATCCGTGGGGATTGTGCAATCTGGACAAGTTCTGAGACTGACTCATGAATTTTACGTCAAGAAGAAAATTACAGACATGGAATAACTAGGAGCGTTGGTTGGTTCGTGGTGTGTCCTTCCCTGGCGGTGTCATCCTGGGCCCCTGACCCTGCAGTTTAGTCACGGCAGGCAGATGGGAATTTAGGCCCCTCCCCCGGCTCCAGGCAGCCTCTTCCCAGGTCCTCTGGCTTGGCTCCTCCCATCCTGCCTCCGGACCCTCGGGCGTTTTCGACAGTCCAGATCAGGAGCCCGGTGCCTCAGCCCCTTCCAAGGGTGCTCTTGCAAGCTTTTGGACCTCAATGCCCTTCGTCAAGGCCAACTAGGACTACAGATGCCCGCTTCCCAGGCCGTGTGGGTGGCGTCTGGTCCATGAAAACAGCGTCTTGTGTGCTGCGCTCAGTGCTGGGCCTAGAGTGACCCCTGCGGTGTAGCCGAGGCTGCTTAAATACTGGCAAGTGGCACTTGGCACAGAGTAGGTGCTCAGTGCCTGACCACGGCCATCACAATCTGAACCTGCCCCCCTTCTCTCTCTCTTTCTGTCTCTCTGTTTCCGTGCATATTGGCTTCAGGTGCTGTTTGGCATTGGACGGACTCACTAAGGTGAATCTGCATCCCAGAGCTTGGACACCTGGGCTGGCAGGAGCGGGTGGGCAGTTGAGACCTTGACCTTGAAAAGTCTAAGCTGCAGCTTGGGACAGTCCCCGGCTGGGGCTGTTCCCTGTGGGGGCTCAGCTGGGGCAGGTGGTTCTGCAGGGTGCTTCTCCCAGGCCTCTACTCCCTCCCACCCGGGGCTCACTCCTGCACTCTCTAGGTAGCCCAGGCTGGCCTTGAACTCAAAGCAATCCTCATGCCTCAGCCTTGGAAGCACTGGGATCACAGGCATGTGCCACCTGCTGTGTATGTGGTGCTGAAGACTTGAACTCAAGGCTGTATGCTTGCTAGGCAAGCGCTTCCTTCAGCCCTCCACATCTCTTGAGATGATCCCCAAGCCTGCTTTGTTTGTCCTTTGGGACACGGGGCCTTCCTTCTGCAGCTGCTGGGAGGGATGGAGAAAGCACATTGGTGAAAGGACCTTGCCTCAGCCAAGGGCCCGGCAGGAAGGAGCAACTGGAGAGTGGAAAGAAGTGACAACTTCCCGAGGGGCTGACGGGTTAGGGATGGCGGGGACCCAGGGACTGCCACAGCGGCTAGACCTGGCCACCAGGAGCCTGAGGGTGTGGGAAGGAGTGTGAAAAGCTGGGGCTGCAGCTGTGGCCTTAGATAAAAGGACAATGCTGTCGCCAGCCCAGCAGGAGGGGGCCCCACTTGTCCCTCCCTCTTCCTGAGACATGAGTCTTTTGTCGCTGCTGGCCAGATCCAAGTGGAGCCAGAGGCCAGAGAAGCCCAGGTGCTGCCGCAGGTGGAGAAGGAGGGTCAGTCCGAGGGGCAGATGGGGAATGCACATCAGGTTTTCATTGTCTTTTCTTGGCAAGGGCCTTGGCTTGCCGGGCTGTAGCCCACTGAGCTACGCCCCCAGCCCCTGGGTTTTTATTTTGAGCACCTCTGTGGGTGACAGCATCTGACACAGTTAGAAGCATGTCATTAAGTTTTATATACTATACTACACAATATTATATTATGTCACATTATATTGCTACATCTGCTACTCCTATTCTGACAGTGGCTCTGAGAAGTGAGGGAACCAAGGCTCAGAGGGAAGTCACCTGCCATACAGGTCACATGATTCCCCCTCATCATCATCTTCTTCCCTGACATGGGGATGGAGCCCAGGGCCTTCATGCCGAGCTACGCCCCCAGCCCATTTTTGTTTTTTATTTGAGAAAGGATTTTACTACGTCATTAGGTTGCCCAGGCGGGGCTCGAACTGGCGCTCCTGCTGTCTCAGCCTCAGAGTGCTGGGTTGACAGGCCTGTGCTCTCAGGCCTGGCTTCCAGCCAGCCCTTCTAAGCCACAAGCCATGGTCCTTCCAGCAGCAGCAGCCAGACAGCATTCCCAGCGAGGCTGGTGTGTCCTGAGGGCCAGGGGAGATGGCTCCTGAACGGGACTCCCACGGGAGGGAATTCAGGACTGGCTATGCCGGGCAACACGGTTTACACTGCAGAGCCTCCTCGCTTTGGGACAAGGCCGAGGCTGCCCTGTGCATCACTCTGCTTGGTTCTGTGACTCCGTGACTGTTAAGCCCCCAAGGTGAGGGGAGCAGAGGCAGAATTTGGGAGGTGACCTCACCCACAGAGAGGTCAGTGAGCAATTAGGTACTACCTGACCGAGCAGGGTCAGTGATACAGCCCTGTGATCCCAGCACTCTGGGAGGCTGAGGCAGGAGGGTCACAAGTTCAAGCCCAGCCTAAGCAGTTTAGCAACTTAGCAAGCCTCCATCTCAAAACAAGAAAATAAATAAATAATAAAAAGAGTCTGGCAGGGATGGGTGTGTGGATCAGAGGTTAAAGTACTCGCCTAGCAAGTGCAAGGCCCTGAGTTCAATTCCCTAGCACCAAATAAATTGGGTATGTTAACGCATGCCTGTAATCCTAGTACTCAAGAGGCTGAGGCAGGAGGATTGCCAGGAGTTCGAGTCCAGGCTGGGCTAGAAAATGAGTTCAGGACTCCCTTGGGCTATAGGGGGAGACTCTGCCTCAAAAACAAAAATGAAGACAAAAAACAACAACAACAACAAATGGTTGGCCAATGTAGCTCAGTATGAAGGACTTGGGTTTGATTCCCTGTACCACACACACTCTCTCTCTCTCTCTCTCTCTCTCTCTCTCACACAGTATGACCTGACAGCTTCCTAGAAAAATACACATGTGTACAGTGGTGATGGGTGCAGCTTTTCCATAACAGTGAAAATGTGAAAACCTCTCACCGTCCGTCCCTTGGTGTTTTTAATTTTGTTTTGTTTTTATGGTCCTGAAAGTCGACCCTGGGACCTTGCACATGTTAGGCGAGTGCTCTGCCCCTGAGCCACATCCCCAGCCCCGTCACTCAGGGTGTTAATTGTGCCTGGAGTTTAATTTATAGATGTGATGACACAGTAAGGTCAATGCCTTTGAAAAAAATTTTTTGTGTGTGAGTCACAGTTCCCAGGAGTAGGAAGGACACCATGTCACATCGGGCCACTTGGGAAGCGCCAGGGTGGGTCAGCAGGCAGGAGGCGTGACAGAGACACACGGACCAGGCATTGGACGAGAGCAAGCGAGGCAGCGCCTCTGCCCGCATTTAGATTTGGGTAATTTGAATAATGTCAGTGGGCTCTGGGCTTACACTGGTGGTCTCTGGCTGTCTGGGTCCTGGCGTGGGGTGATTTAGGGCAGGGGGAATATTGGCTTCACGTATGGGAATTAGGTAAAGGAGTGTTTGGAGACAGGATTTCAGGGACAGGTTGATATATGAAAGGCACCGATCCGGGCACAGTGGCATCCTCTAGTAATCCCAGCACTCTGGGAGGCTGAGGCAGGAGGATCACAAATTCAAGCCCAGCTTGGGCAATCTCATGATTTATTAAGTCTCTCTCAAAATCAAAAATAAAAACGAGGGTGGGGGGAATGCCAGTGGCACAGCTCAGGGGTTCAAGTGCTTGCCTATCAAGACCCTGGGTTCCATTCCCCAGCACCAGTGGTAGAGCACTCCTGTAGTCCCAGCACTTGGGAGGCTGAGGCAGGAGGGAGCCTCTCTGCTTCCACGTCACCCGCTCCTCACCTAAGCTTGACATCATCTGGGGAAGGAGAGGTGTTCAGGAATTTATCAGGCCAGCTCAGTTGTAGAGCACTTGGCTTAGAATGTGGCGGTCCCAGGCTGGTCCTGAACTCACTTTGGAGCCCAGGCTGGCCTTGGACTCATGGCAATCCTCCTGTCTCTGTCTCCCGAGTGCTGGGATTACAGGTGTGCGTCACTGCACGTAGTTTATGTGGTGGTGGGGAATCGAACTCAGGGCCTTGTACTTGCAAGGCAAGCACTTTCACCACTGTGCCATTCTCCAGCCCAAGAAGAAGTCAGCTTGTTGACTTATTTATTGGTTGTCAGATTTTGTTTTTGCAGGGCTAGGGACGGAACCCAGAGCCTCACGCATGGCAAGCAAGCCCCATTTGCCCCTCAGCCCAGATCTTACATTTTTATGGAGACAAAGTGGGACCTTGGAGTGACTGTTGCTCAGTGGTGGGAACAGAATAGTTGCTTAGAGTGTGTAAGGACCTGGGTTCCATTCCTAGCTTTCCAAAATAAAAACTAAACTCCAAGAAAACTAAGCTCCAGCAGCCAGGAGTAGTGGCACAGGTCTGTAATCCCAGCTTTCTGGGAGGCTGAGGCAGGAGGATCACAAGTTCAAGCCCAGCCTGGACAATTTAGTGAATCAGTGAGACTATGTCTAAATAAATAAATAAGTGCATGCCGTGGGGAGCCTATCCTTGGGGCTGCAGCCTGCACCCGGTACCCAGCAACTGTGTGAGGGTGGGACGCTGCAGCCAAGAGAGCCAGGTGGGGCGGGGGCTTGGGGAAGACGAGTGGCTTCATGCCAGGCGGGCACCGAAGAGAAAACCATTTGGATACTGAGCTGAGCTGCTAACCTGGGTTAGAAAGATTCATTCTCTTTGTGGGAAGAGGTGGGTGGGGTGAGAAAGGGTTTAAAATAAGTGACCTTTCCACGCAGGTGCAGGAGGAAGGAAGGGCCTCCTGACATCACAGCTGTGGGGCCCAGAGCTCGCTGTGGCCCCGGGGCCAGGGCCACCAGCAACAGGCCCCAGCTGAGTCACGCCCACCTGCTCGCGGTCTGCCAGGCCGGGCCTGGGTGTGGGGCTCCAGGCCAGGGAGCTGTGCCTGCGGCAGCTGCCCAGCCCGGCCCCCTCCCTCCTTCTCTGAGTCCTCCTCCCACCACGCACTGCTCTCTGCCCTGTGGAGGCCTGGGCGGGGTCGGGGGCCTCAGTGCGTTCAGCAAAGTCCTTGCACCTGACGGTCTGTATCTGAAGATCAAGGCTTCTCTGTACTTCCCTGGTAATGCCAGCCAGTCACTGCCATGCCTCCTCTCACCGAGGTGGGGAGCCCAAACTCATTCTGTCCCTGGGCTTCCCCTGAGTCCTCTCTCTGGGTTGAGGATGGTCCACGCTCTGACCCCAGTTTGTCTTTCTGTATAGTGGGTCTATCTACCTTCTAGCTTGTGGTTGAGATAAAAAATGGTCTGACTGTGAAAGTGAGTTTCGTTTGCTTCCTCACTTCCCCTGCCGCTAGTTCTGGCCACGGCTGCCTGGCCGCTTGGCAGAATTTCTTGAAATAACGAATCTTGGTGATACCGAGAGTCTCTGAGCCAGGCTAAAGCAGAGGCCGTGGCCCACCCTGCTGCTCTGCCCTGGTGTGTGCAGGGCTGGTAGGAGGAAGGTACTGAATTCCAACCAGGGCCAATGTCCTCCCGAGCAGGTCATGCGGGTCAGTTCCTGTGTCCCTGTGGGGTGTCCTCGTCCCTACCAGGGAAGGGAGGCCTGGAAAGTGTCCTGATTCCTCTTCTGAGCAGAGATTGGTGAGTGATGGGGCTGAAGAAGTTCACAAAGGTCTGGAAGACACGGCTACCCCCGAGGGAGCCACTGCAGGTGTTAGACAGGGAGCGTTATGATCCCACTTGGCCTAAGGCCAGGCAGGGTTGAGGTAGGTAGAGAGGAAAGGAGCCGGTAATGGTTTGGTCTCTCCTTTCCAGAGCACAGACTTGACCTTGATGGGAGAAAGTGATGGGGACAAGGTCAGTGCCCTGACCTGGGATGAGCCACTCAAGCTGGACTGGGTGGGGAGCTTGGGGCAGGCCCATGTTGCCTAATATAGGGGCTGTGTGGTCTTCGGTGGGTTACTTTGCTTCTCTGAGTCTCTAGTTCCTCATCTGGGAGATGGGCTTACTCACAGCCCGACTTCCTGGGGGAACTGTGACTATTCAGCGCAGTCAGAAAGACATGCAAAGCAAGTGCCAGGAGCTGCGGGCCAGGCGGGAGGGGCCACTGCCCTGTGACCGCGGTGCCTGGCTCCAGGGACAGCCTTCCAGCAGGCAGGCCCATCCCCGCCGGGGAGGCTCCCACGCCCAGTGATCTCAGGTGGGCTTGTTCGTTAGGTGACACTGCTGTGCTTCCTGGTGGGGAGGGTGGGACGGCAGCCCGGGGTGCAGGTGCGGCTCAGTCTATTTCCAGCCTGGCTGCCCAGGTGTGGGTGGTGAGTCAGAGCCACGCTGAGAGGACACGGCTGCCCTGGGGCTGAGCTGTCACAGCCTCCTGCCCTTGGCCTTTTCCAAGAGCATATTTTTTCTTTTCTTTTCTTTTCTTTCTTTCTTTCTTTCTTTCTTTCTTTCTTTCTTTCTTTCTTTCTTTCTTTCTCTCTTTTTGAGACAGGCCTTCACTCCGTAGCCCAGGCTGATACTGAACTCACTATGGATCCCAGGCTGGCCTTGCTGTAGTGGTAATCCTCCTGCCTCAGCCTCCTGAGTGCTTGATTATAGGCATGCGCCACCATGCCCAGCTTATATAGTGCTGGGGAACTGAACCCAGGACCTTGTGCTTGCTAGGAAAATGCTTTAGCTACTGTGCCATTCCTCCAGGTCTCCAAGAGCATTTTGATGAAGGGGGAGTGCCAGGCTGGTGCCAAAGCCCTTTCAACCAGTGTCACCAAGAGGGCTCTGGGCAGGGTCCCCACTTGTCCCAAATCCACTTCTTGTATGGCTGGAGGTGGGGGCAAAGGCCACACACATCCTGTTTTTCCACCTGTGTGCCTAGGATGCGGCCTGGCACATAGTAGAGACACAATAAGTGTACATGGACTGAATAAACCACGTTAGTGCCAAACTTCAGACAGACAGACAGACAGGATTAGGTGAGCCTGGGCAGCAGAATTTGACTCTCGGCTTCTGTTTGATTATCAATGAAACGGGAATAATTTTTTTTTTTTTTTTAAAGCCAGGGTCTTGCACTGTAGCCCAGCTGGCTGTGAACTCACAGCAATCCTCCTGCTTCTGCCTCCTGAGTGCTGGGATTACAGTCGTGCACCACCACACATGACTTATGTGGTGCTGGGGAATTGAACTCAGGTCCTCGTGCTCTGACTGGCAAGTGCTGTAACTGCTGTGCTATTCCTCTGACCCCAGGAATAACTAATTTTGTGTGTGTGTGTGTGTGTGTGTGTGTGTATGTGTGTGTGTGTGATAGTAGTAGGGATCAAATTCAGGGCCTTCACCCTGAGTAACACCCAGCCTCTTCTATTTTATCTTTTCTCTTTTATTATTTATTTTTACTAGAGAGAGGGCTTTGCTAACTCACTAAATTGCCATGTTGCCCTGCCTAGGCTCAAACTTGCGAACTTGTGATCCTCCTGCCTCCGCTCCCCGGAGTGCTAGGATTACGGACCTGCGGCCCCAGGCCTGGCTGAGCGTTTGTACCTTCTTCAGGACCACTGTGACGTGTAAAGGATACACAGATACTGGCTACTTTTTTCCCGACAGGTGTTCCTGTGTCTGCCCCCTTGGGTTGCGAGGCTGGGTGTTCCCGCTGCACCTGCAGCCTCCTGCAGGGCGCCTTCTCCACCCGGACATCACCGTCAGGCTCTGGGCCCTCCACCCCCCAAGCTCTTCTCCAGGCTCCCCATCTTCCTCCAGAATGTCCTGCCCCTGGCTCTGGGCGAGTTTCCTGCTAGGGGCTCCGGCCACCTGCCTCTCTCCTCTTCCTGCCTTTCCTTCCTTCCTTCTTTCTTTTTTATTTCTAGTACTGGGATCCAACCCACAACCTTCACCCTAAGTTGCCCAGGCTGGGCTTGAATGTGCGATCGTCCTGCCTCAGCCTCAGCCACTCCTTCATTTATTCCCTAACAAATATTCAGGATATTGAGGACTCCAGCTGGTCCTGATCTTCCTTTGGAGCCCAGGCTGGCCTCGAACACATGGCAATCCTTCTGTCTCAGCCTCCCAAATTCTGGGATTACAGGCATGTGCCACCACGCCCGGCTTATTCGACAAATACTTGTTGGGCAGCCCCCACCTTGCCCAGCTTTGTTGACAGGCACCAGGGACACAGACAAATGGCCACAGCACTGTGCCCGACCTCGTGGGGCTTACACTCCACAGGTGAGGGGATTATAAGTAGCTGAGTCGGCTCTGGAGAGAGAGACAGCTGACTCAGAGGCTGGGTGGGGGTAGGAATTGAGGGGGCATCAGGCACAGAGATTATAACACAGGTACCAGGTGCTGGTTCCCTGAAACCTGATGAACAGGGCAGCTCATTCCTCCTGGGAGAACCTGGGGGCTTCTGAGAGGGTCGTCAGGGAAGGTGTCACAGATGCTGCCATCTGAGCTGAGCGGGGGGGGCAGGGAGGAGAGTGTACCAGGCCAGGACCCAGGAGGGGGTGGGGATGGCAAGTGCAAAGGCAGGGGGAGGTCAGTGTTTGGGGTCCAGGAGCTCCACAGCATGAGGAGACCAAGAAGCCAAACTGGAGCCAGGTGGTGAAAGGTGATTGTACACCAGGCACAGGACTGCAGGCTTGATTGTAAGGGCAATAGGGAGCCCTTGCAGGTTGTGGAGTAAGGGATTGGATTTTAGAGAGCTCTCATCCTCATGGCAGTGCGAGGTACTGGAGGGCCCAGGCTGGGGAGGCCAGGTGTGGAGAGGTCCAGTTCAGGCTGGCCCTGGGGGACTGGAGCTTGGAAAATTCCATCTGTTCCTCTCTACATGCCATAGCCTACAAACACCCAGACCTGGACTCTGCAGGCAGAGCTGGCTGGCTTGAACCTGTGGGCTGGGGCGGGGTTGGGTGGCGAGGGAAAGCTGCCAGGCCTGAGCTGGGAGAACCCGGCAGGGCAGCCCAGGGCTGCGGCCAGCGGGAGGGAATCAGGAGCCAGCTGTGGAAAAGGGAGCCGGAAGCATGTCCTGGTGGTGCAGTCTGTGACCAGCTGGGCTGCCACAGTTCAGTCTCTTCAAAAGAGAAGCCAAGGTCTGGTTTTCCGTTCCGTGAGCACCTACTGTCTCCCAAGATATTATGTGAGTTCTTTTGTTTTTTGAGACAGGGTCTCATTCTGCAGCCCAGGCTGGTTCTGAACTACTATGGAGCCCAGGCTGGCCTTGAACTCATGACAATCCTGCCTCAGCCTCCCAAGTGCTGGGATTATAAGCGTGTATCACCACACCCGGCTTTATATGGTGCTGGGAATGAACTTGGGGCCTTGTGCTTGCACTATTCCTCCAGCCCCAAGACGATTTAAATGTTGTGTCCTTTCCAAAATTCACGTTGGAGCCCAGCATGGTGGTACAGCCCTGTAGCACTTGGGAGACTGAGGCAGGAGGATCACACGTTCCAGTCCAGCTGGGGCAACTTGACAACTTAATGAGATGCTGTCTCAATTAGACAATAAAAAAGTGCTGGGGATGAAGGTCAGTGCGAGGGTCCTAAATTCCATTCCCAGGACCACAAAAAACAAACAAACAAAATCATGTTCAAACTTAGTACCACTTCCAGCCCTCTGGAAGGCTGAGGCAGGAAGATCACAAATTCAAGTGAACCCAAGGCAGCTTAGTATCCAGTGTCTATTTTTTTTTTTTTTTCCTTTCTTAGACAGGGTCTTACTGAATCATTAGGTTGCCCAGGCTGGCCTTCAATGTGTGAGCCTCCTGCCTCAGCCTGCCCTACAGTGCTGAGATTACAGGCGTGCTCCCAGCAGGGCTGGTTCTGTCTCTGGTGTTTTGTTACAGAAGCAGAAACGAAGCCACAGTTTCCTGTTCCGTGGTAACCCCAGGGCCCAGCACAGTGTCCAGCCATAGCACATGTTTGTACACATTTCCTGAGTGACTGAGGCGTGGGCTGCTGGGCACTGTGACGGCAGGACCAGGGCAGCGTCACTTCACTAACCCAGCTTCTTAGTTATAGTCAATATTTTCCTGTTTCGGATCCTCTGTCCAGCCCCACATTGAGTCTTTCTGAGATAAAAATGTCTCTCTTTTTTTTGGAGACAGAGTCTCTCTCTCTCTCTCTCTCTCTCTCTCTCTCTCTCTCTCTCTCTCTCTCTCCCTGAGCCTACCACGTGTGCAGTTCCCAGCGCAGTGACACACAGGCGCTCCGTGCACACTTATCAAGTGAATGGACAGACGACACATACGCTGGTGGAGTAGGGACTCAGAGACCCCGCAGCTGTGCGCGCTCGCCCCGTTAAGCTCCACCCATGGGACTGACTTTGGCAGTTCTGGGTCTTGATTTTCCCACGTGTGTTAGGTTTTGTTTGTGTGATTTGGGAGACAAGGTCTCCTTACGTATTTCAGGCTGGCCTTGAACTTACAATTCTCCTGCCTCAGCTTCCTGAGTGCTGCAATTACAGGTGAGCCCCCCTCTGCCTTGCTCCACTAGGTTTGATGGACCCAGCCCGGGTCCACCCCAGGGTTCACTGGGGTGAGCAAGACAGACTGTCGTCCATGCACGGCCTCCTCCTTTGGACTCATTCAGATTTTAATAAAACTCAAAAACCATGTGGGGAGGAAGCAAAGCCCTGAAGTGACCTGTACCTTTTACTGGGCTAGGAAATAGTCACTCCCCATGGCTGTGGGCTGGAGCTTTGTGATCTGTGCCAGCTAAGACACTTTTTGTCCTCTCCCAGGAGGCAGGCCCCGGGCCCAGGGTCACTTGCCTTGTGAGTGCAAGGCCCTGAGTTTGATTCCCCAGCACCACATAAACTGGGTGTGGTGGAGCACTCCTGTAGTCCCAGCACTCAGAAGGTTGAAGCAGGAGGATTGCCATGAATCCAAGGCCAGCCTGGGCTCCATAGTGAGTTCAGGACCAGCCTGGGCTACAGAGCGAGACCCTGTCAACAAACAAACAAAAATAGAGAAAGACTTGGGGATGTAGCTCAGTGTGAAGGCCCTGGGCTCGATCCCCAGTATGATACCAAGGGAAAAAAAAGGTGCTGGGTAGAGGGGGCAAAGGCATGGGGGTTCCCTTAGCTGGGGGTGGTGATCAGAGCAACCCCAAGGCTTTATGGGAGAGCTTTATCTGAGCACAACTGGAGGATGTAGACTGACTTCCAAAAAGCAGGTGGAAAAACAGGTGCCAAAGCTCAGAATGGGGAACAGCATCATCAGGAACCAGTTTTATTTTTTTTAACTTTATTTATTTTGCAACAGGGTCTCACTCTGTAGCCCAGGCTGGTCCTGAACTCACTGGTGTAGCTCAGGCTGGCTTTGGACTCAGGACAATCCTCCTGCCTCAGCCTCCCGAGTGCTGGAATTACCCACACCCAGCTTTATGTGGTGTTGGGGAAGCAAACTCAGGGCCTTGTGCTTGCAAGGCAAGTGCTTTAATCTCTGTGCCATTCCTCCAGCCCCATTTCTATTTTTAAACAGGCATATCCATATAAAACTGTCATTTTTTTTAGTTATTAGTAGTGCCAGATTAATTTCTGCATTCGAACAAATCAAGCTCGGATGGTGTAGTCAGCCCCACTGCCCGGCCCTGGGGACAAACGGGATGAATGAAAGTAACATTCTTGTCCCACAGGTCCGGGGCTGGGCACTCCCTGGGGAAGAGGGGGTCTGATATTTGCAAAAGGATCCCCAGCTCGGATCCCGGGGAATCCAAACAGGCCCCCCCTGCCGGGTCAGGCATCTGGGCCCCCCAGGGCTGCCCCACCCCCACCCACCTGGGCACAGAGGGTCTTTCATCCATTGTTGCGGCTTCCTGCCCATCGGTCGCCAGCTGCAGGTCCGAGCCCCCACGAATTCACTCTGACAGCCGGATGCTGTCCCCAGGACGGCCAGGGGACACATGGGGCATGGTCTGGGGGGGAGGCCAGAGCTTTGGGACAGGGAAGAGTTTCCTGCCCTGAAGAGCTGTTGGACCTTGAGGGCTGAGGACGGGAAGTGGCCCCTGTTCCCAAAGCCTGCGCCACTCCGTGGGGGAGGGGGATTGGTGACCCCTGGCAGTGCATCCTTGGGCCTGGGCCTGGGCTCCCCGGACATCCTCCCAGGCCTGGCTTATGATGCCTGGAGACAGCACAGGGCTTGGAGTGAGGAGACCTGGGCTTCCTCGCTTGGTGGCTTAAGCCGATTTCTTAGCCTCTCTGGGCCGCAGTGGAGCGGGGATGGAACCCTGGGCCTATGCATGCCGGGCAAGCGCTCTACACACTCCCACGCACCTGTTTTTTTTTTTTTTAAACTCCTTTTATTTCTTTATATTTTGGGAATCAAGCCCAGGTCTTTGAGCTGTATCATTAGTCCCTCCACTTTTTTTTTTTTTTTTTCCAAGACAGGATTTCACCAAGTTACCAAATTGCTCAGGCTGGACTCAAATTTGTGATCTTCCTGCCTCTGCCTGCTGGGATTACAGGCCTGGGCCACTGGCCTGGATTTTATTTATTTTTTGAGACAGGGTCTTGTTCTGTGCTCCAGGCGGGTCCTGAATTGACTGTATAGCCCAGGCTGGCTTCAAAATCACAGCAATCCTCCTCTCTCAGCCCCCCACGTGCTGGAATTACAGGCGTGCGCCACCACGCCCAACTTAGATGGTGCTGGGGAACTGAACTGAGGGCTTTCAGCTTGCTAGGTGAGCACTCTTAACTGCTGCGCTAGTCCACCACCCCTTAAATTTTATTTTTTAAAACTTATTTATTTATCGTGGTATTGGGGATTGGACACAGGGCCTTCTTACAGAGCTGTATTTCCAGCACTTTCTTTTTTAATTTTGAGACAGGATCTCACTAAAAAGCCCAGGATAGCTTTGAATTTGCCATCTTCCTGTCTCATAATTCCAAATAGCTGGGGTTAGAAGTGTGTGCCACTACATGAGGCCTCAGTTTCCTTTGTTGACGCACAAATCTACTACTCCATGCGCAGCAGGGTGGCTGTAAAAATTAGCATGACCAAAACACCATAAGTGAAAAGCACTTTCCCCCCACTGGTTTTTCTATTCAAAATAAAAAGGCCTCACAGGCTGAGGCTGAGGCAGGAGGATTGTCGTGATTTCAAGGCCAGGTTGGGCTACACCAGTGAGTTCAGGACCAATCTGGGCTACAGAGTGAGACCCTGTGTCAAAAAAAAAAAAAAAAAAAAAGCCATTGGACTGTAAACTGTGACTTTACTCGAGCCTGTAGGTGCATAGTAGGTAACTAAAAACAGGGCAAACCCTGACCTGCATCTTTTTTTTTTTTGAGTCACGCTCTTGCTTTGCAAGTCTAGGCTGGTACTGAACTCACTCTGTAGCCCAGGCTGGCCTCGAACACGCAGCAATCCTTCTGCCTCAGCCTCCCGAGTGCTGGGACGACAGGTGTGCGCCATCACACCTGGCTGTGCATCTTTTTCTGGTACAGTGCTGGAGATCGAGCCCAGGGCCTTTATGCTGACTTTCATCTTGTGTCCTTTAATCTCGGTGAAATCTCCACTCAGCTGTGCGTGCCAGCAGGTGTGTTGGTCCCATAGGGAGTGTTTGTCCAGCATCTGGCTGACAAGGTTGATTAGCCCCAAGTTTACACGACCTCATTCACCTTCAAGACTGGAGACACCAAGATAAGAGGTGTAAGGGACCTGTAGCTGTGCCCAGCGTCTTCCACTGTCCCTGCCTGGGCTTGCGACCACCTGGATTCCAGAGAGCAGAGCCTCGCGTGGCTGAGGCCACCACAGATAGAGGTGGCCGTTTCTGGGGATGGAACCAGCCCTCAGCCACAGTGGCTCCAGAGCGGTGAACCAGGAAGGAGGCAGAGACTCACCCGCTGGTCCTGGGAGCAGCTTCCCGCCTGGGAGGTTGGCTAGGCTTGACGACCGCCTCCAGGCGCACCCCCTCACTGCCCAAGCTGGTGGCCTTCCTATTTTTTCTTAGTCCTCTTCGTTAAGAGCCAGCCTGGCATTTGTTAGTGCCCATGCTATAGCCCCTTACTACATTTTCTTACTTTAAAATTTTTTTTAAACTTTTTTTTTGAGACAGAGTCTCACTCTGTAGCCCAGGCTGATTCTGAACTCACCATGGCCTTGCGGCAATCCTCCTGCCTCAGGCTCCCGAGTGCTGGGATTACAGGCATGTGCCACCACACCCAGTTTATGTGATGCTGGGGAATTGAACCCAGAGCCTGGCACTTGCTAAGCAAGTGCTTTCATCACTGTGCCATTCCTCCAGCTCCTATTTTTTACTTTTTAGTTGAAACATTTTTCCTGTAAAGTTGTGCTTTAGTTTTGATTTTTATTACCACTAAAAGCAAGGTTCAGGGCTGAGGGTGTAGCCCAGTGCTTGGGACACCTACCCAGCATGCACAAGGCCCCCAACTTGAATACCTAGCACCAGGTAAAAATTTGCCAGGTGTGATAGTGTAGGCCTATAATCCCAGCACTCAGGAGGCTGAGGCAGGAGGATTGTCATGAGTCCAAGGCCAGCCTGAGCTCCACAGTGAGTTCAGGACCAGCCTGGATTATAGAGTGAGACCTTGCCTCAAAAAAAAAAAAATAAATAAAAAATAAAAGTGTGGAGCAACTGGTCCGACGATGCACATCTGTCATCCTAGCATTTTGAGAGGCTGAGGCAGGAAGATCCCAAGTTCAAGCCCAGCCTGAGCAATTTAGCAATTTAGTGAGATCATGTCTGGGAAAAAAAAGTGGGAACGTAACTTGGTGCAAGGAGGCAGCTTCCTGAGGCTCACTGAGGTCACCCTGCTGACCGCCAGAGAATCAGTTGCTGTCCTCAGATGGCGGAGACCGCGGCAGCCTCTGGAGCTGGGTCAGGCAGGCTTTGGGCAGCCTGCCATGTGCGCCCTAACATGTCCCCCCGCCCCTCCCCCACTGGTGTGTGGCGCGGCCCCCAGCAGAGGCCAGAATCCTGGGTGCCCCCCACCCATCCCGACCCTCTCCGCCTGCAGCTCCATGGAGCCTTTATTCCAGGGTGTGCTGTGAAGCTGCCGCACTCTCAGGTTCCCTCGCTCAGCTAGGTCCTGCCCGGACGCCACCACGAATGCTGCTGTCCCACAGTCCCCACCCTGCTGGTGGCAGCGCCAAGTTCTCAAGGCAAAGCCGCAGCGCCCAGCTTCTGTCCCCCGCTGCCTCCGCTGTCATTGTCTTCTTTCTCTCCTTCCTCCCTTCTCCCTTCTTTTCTTTTCTTTCTTTCTTTTCTTTTTTTGCACTGGGCACACTGAGCTCCATATTCAGCTCTTTTTACTTCATTTTGAGGCTTTGCTAAGTTGGCCAAGCTGACTCTCTCTCTCTCTTTCTCTCTCTCTCTCTCTCGCAAGTGCAGAGCCCTGAGTTCGATTCCCCAGCTTTATGCTGGGCATGGTGGCATATGCCTGTAATCCCAGCACTCAGGGAAACTGAGGCAGGAGGATTGCTGCGAGTCAGCCTGGGCTACAGAGCAAGATCCTGTCTCAAACAAACAAAACTTTTTTTTTTTTTCCTTTTAATTTAGAAATAGGATCTTACTAAATTGCTAAGTTGCCCAGACTGGACTCTAAATTTTGGATCTTCCTGCCTCAGCCTCGCAGAATGCTAGAATGACAAGCCTGTGCCACCAGGCCAGGCTCAGCCTTGGGTGTTGCCCTCACAGCCCTTTGGGTGATTGCTGAAAACCCTTCCATTTTCTCATCCAGAGATAAGGCTCCTCCTGTCCGGGGCCAGCCCAGCACTCACCCTCTGCTGGCAAGCGCTTTAACCGCGGAGCCGGTCCTCCAGCCCTCATCGCTCCAGCCCTCATCCTCTGCCAGCCCCTGCCGGGTCCCAAGCCGCTGCCTGGGCCAGAGCCCCTCCCCTGCTCCCCTGGTGGAACAGCCGGCGGGCAACCTGTCATCTACGAATCGCTAATAAGCCAGGCTATTTTTAGAAGCGGTGAACGCAGCGCCCTAACCCCTGAGGATTTTCCACGCGCCCGGCCTTTCTACTACAATCTGGTTTCCTGTGGTGGTTGCTGAGGCCGCCACACTCGCCAGCTTTGTTATTCTGGGGCACGGAAAAGGCCTCAAAAGAAAACCAAGCCCCCCTTCCTCCCTGCCCGGAGGGGCAGGAACAAGAGCGGGGGACCAGGCCTGGTGCTCCCCGCTTGCTGTGTGACCTGGGCTCCTCGCTATCTGTCTCTGAGCTTTTGCTCCGCAACTGTAAACGTAGCGGCTGGCAGTAAACGCCTAGAGGCCTCCGACAGCTCCATTTGCATAGCACCGAGGGCTGGTGGATCTTCCGAGTCCCTGGGCGTCCATCGGAGGACGGTCTCAGCGCTTTCTATGAACCACAGGTCGTGGGTGCCTCTCCTGATGCATATGCAAATCAATGCAAAACAAAGAACCCCGGAAACTTCCTCGCAGGACGGATGGGGTCAGGCCGGACCAGGTGGGGGGGCAAACTCACCTCACGCTTCCGTACCCCTCACTCTGTGGCCGGCAACTGGGCCCAGAAAGGGAAAGTGACTTGCCCCGTCACACAGCAAGACACAGCCCCTTCTCCATCCTGCCACCCTTGTCCCCAGGGCCGGCAGCCTCGGGTGAGAACCCAGCTCAACGTCCCCAAAAAGTCCAACCAAGAAGCTGGCCGGACTGGCGTGTGCCTGTCACCCTTACACTTGGGAGGCTGAGGCAGGAGGATCATGAGTCCACATGGTGAGACCTTGTCTCAAAATAAATAAAAGTTCTAACAAATGCTCTGTGAAAGGTCCCTGGGCCACGTGACCAGGGCGAAGTTGTCCCTTTCAGCTACCCGATGAAGAAGGGTGGAAAGAGCGGTCAGTGCCGGGGGCCTTCTATGTGCAGGCCAGGTGCCAATGGAGAAAAGCACAGCCAGGCTGCAGGTCACCTGTATGACAGCTTTAGCAGAGTCCCCCTACCCCCCCACCCCACCCCGCCCCCCACTGACTTCCTTCCAACCAGACCTTAGCCAGATCTCTTTAAATGGAAAACCTGGAACTTTGGCTGCTGGTGGGCTACCGCGCTGGTAGAGAGATCCTGCACTGATTCCTGGGGACCTGCGTGCACCCAGCCGGAAGTGGACCTTATGCTGATAGCAATGGGAAGGGAAGGTTCTAGAGCCGTCAAAGAAATGATCAGGTTCACATTTATGCAGCCTGATCGCTTCAGGGCTGGCTCCTTCCTCAAGCTGGTGCCCCCGTGGCAGGGGAGGCGAAGGTCAGCTGTTCAGCCAGGAGTGCAGGGCAGAGGGCCGCTGACTCAGCTCGCCGGGCACGTGTGCGCTGTTCTCTGACATGTTAAGGCCCCAGAGCCTTCGGGGACCGCGAGCCAAGCATTTCTCAAGCAGCTTATTTGGTACCACTAGGGCAAAGTACAAGCGCGGGGTAAGGCGTCAAGCTGTACTTCCTTTGCTCCAGCGTTTGTTTCTCTTTCTTCTTTTTTTAAGCTGGGGATGAAACTCAGGCTCTCCAGCACGCTGAGGATGCCCGCATACCGCGCTGGGCTGCACCCCAGCCCCGGTCCTGTTCTGTGGGTCTCAAGCTGGGGAGTTTATTCAGTTTATTTATATGGAAAGCCCTTTAGTGACATCTGTTATGGGTCGTGTCCCCAAAAAAGATATGCTGATGTCCTAACCTCTTAGTGCCTGGCATGAAGGTTTATTTAGCAATAAGGTTGTTGCAGATATTTGTGGAGGTCGGACTGGAGTGGAGGGGCCCTCAGCCAGCATGGCGGCTGCTGATTTATGAGGAGGAGAGAGAGAGACACGTAGGAGAACTGCGGGGCTGATGGTGGAGACTGGAGGGCCACTGCGGGAGACCCAGGAGAGCCGGGGCGAGGTGAGTACAGAGTGAGCCCAGCCCCAGAGAAAGTGTGGTGGCTCGGTCCTTGCTTCTGTCTTCTGGCCTCTGAGCGGTGAGCAAATAGGTCCTGGATGGTGTTTGTGTGTCTTATATTTTTGGCTTTGTTCTTGCAGGACTGGGGATGGAGCCCAATGTCTTCACGCTCAGTGACATCCTCGGCCCCTTTTTTTTACTTTGAGTCAGAGTCTCCTTAATTTACCCGGACTGGGCTTCAATTTGTGATCCTCCTAGGTACTGGGGGTACAGCCCTGTGCCGCAGGGCCCAGCTCTCCCCCCTTTTAATTTAATTTGATTTAATCTTATTGAGTCAAGTTCTTGTTCTATAGCCCAGGCTGATCCTGAGCTCACTATAGAGCCCAGGCTGACCTCAAACTCACAGCAATCCTCCTGCCTCAGCCTCCTGAGTGCTGGGATTACAGGCACACAATACCACGCCCAGGTTTATGTGGTGCTGTGGCATCGAACCAGGACCTTGCACTTTCTAGGTAAGTGCTTTAACTGCTGTGCTCCACCCCAGCCAGTCAGCCGTTTTAAAATGTGTTCTTATTCCTGGAAGCAGCCAACATGTCCATCGGCAGATGAACAGATACAGAAAAGGTGGCATATGTACACAATGGAGTTCTATGCAGTCATAAAGAAAGACGGGTTTGAGTTCTTTGCAGGAAAATGGATATACCTTGAGACTATTGTTCTTAGCAAAATGAGCCAGACACAGAAGCGTAAGTATCTCATGGTTTCTACAATGTGAGTTACCCAAAGCGTAAGTAAGTAAAAGAGCCCAGTAGCACGACGGGCAGAGCACTGACCTAGCAAGCACAAAGCCCAGAGTTCGATTCTCCAGCACCACGTAATGGCTGGGCGTGGTGCTGCACTCCTGCGATCCCGGGAGGGGAGTACAGTGAGGAAAATGTAATATGTACCTGCTCCAGTTCCTTAAGCTGTATGTGATTATTATATATCCCAAATGCATATCCATAAAAGTAATAATCGGGGAGATTTTTTAAAAAAAGTTTTGAGATGGTGGCTCACCAAGTTGCCCAGGCTGTGGTACAATTTGCAATCCTCCTGCCTCAGCCTCCTGGAGCATTAGAATTATAGGCGTGGGCTATCAGACCTGGTCAGTCTCTGCTACCGGGTTTTAAGTCACTCTGTCTGTGCTGCTTCGTCTCAGCAGCACTTAGAAGCTGGCAGAATATCCTGACTGACTCTCACTGAGTGTGTATCCATCCAGGCCCCTGCTAGTTCCTACCTCTATCGGAGTGTCTCTGTCTAGAGCAGACATGCAGTGGCTCCCGAGGCCCAGCCCGACCTGGAGGGACTTTCCACCTGGGCCTGGGCGGCTACTGGCCTCCCCCTCACACCGTCCCCTCCCCTCAGCTCCAGCACACTGTGTCTGGGCTGATCCTGGTAGGGTTTTGTTGTTGTTGTTCTGGAAACTGAGCCTAGGGATTTCACACTGAGCCACAACCGCAACCCTTTTATTTCTGATTTTTTTTTTTTTTTTTTTTGAGACAGGGCTTCAGCCCAGGCTGGTCCTGAACTCATTATGGAGCCCAGGCTGGCCTTGGACTCATGGCAATCCTCCTGCCTCAGCCTGCTGAGTGCTGGGGTGACAGGCGTGCACCACCCCGCCCGGCTTATGTGGTGCTGGGGAATCAAACTCGGGTACTTTACGATTGACTTAGCACTTGCTAGACAAGCACTTTAACTGCTGAGCCATTCCTCCAGCCCCTATTTCTGATTTTGAGACAGTCTCACTAAGTCGCCAAGCCTTGGTTTGAATTTGTAATCCTCTCAAAACGTTGGGATTACAGGCCTGCGCCACCAGGCCCAGCCCCCGGGCCTCTCCGGCGTCACTCCCTGCCACATACGCAACCTGCCCAACATCTGTTCCCTCTCTCAGGAAAGCAGGTAAGAGCTGACAGCCTCTGCCACCTCCTGGCATCTGGCAGAGACCCGGGCTAGTCGTTACGCTGTTTGTGCCTCAGTTTCCCCACTGTGAAGTGGGGATGCCAGCGGCTCCATCTCAAGGCCGCGGGAGGATGGGAAGGCACAGGAAAGCCTTCCCAGGGCCCCCACCCGGAGCCTGCTGGCAGCCGGCCCCCGAGAGCTGCGACCCCCCTCTCCTCTGCCCCAGCCTCCTCTGCCCCAGCCTCCTCTGCGGCGTCTCTCCGAGCTCTCGCACCTCTCGTCTGCTCAGGGCTCACTGTCCCCTCCAGACTGGGTGCCTTTCTGGGAAGGGCAGGCCTCTCCTCAGTCCTCACATCTGAGCACACAGCAAGTGCTCAATAATTGCTTGTTGCACAAATAAGAATTGGCAGAGTGGCCCCAGAGGCTGGGGAACGCTGTGGCAGGACAGCCAGCCCACCTCCCGGGAGTGAAAGTTCACACTTAGTTCTGAGAACACGAGGTGGAAAGTGAGAGAGAAGCGGGCGCAGCAGCCCGCAGAGCCAGTGGCCGTCCCTGCTCCGGCACCCGACCTGGCCCCAGCTCCCGCACAGCTCGGCACCCCGCGGTGGCGCCCCTCATGCTGTCACCCACGCACTCCCGCCCTGTCCCCAGGCAGCAGCTTCCTCTGACACACATTTTCCATTGCTGGGTGGGGCAAAGCAGGTGGCAGGTGAAAACAATGTTCAAGGTTCTCATCCCTGGTCCCCTCCCCCCATGCCCCCACCTGGATCTGGCTCCTGTCCCTGTCACTGTTCCTGCCCACAGTCCCTGACTCCCATGGTGCTGAGCTCTGCGGTGTGACTCCGGGCAGGTGCCAGCCTCTCTTCCCACCCGTGGAAAGAGGCTGGGATTCCTGTCTCTTGGGATTGTCACAGGGTGAAAAGGACAGAGAGAACTCTCCTGATCTGATGGTGTGTGGGGACAGGACTGTGCAGGAGCCCAGTGGCAGCCAGAAAGTCCCCTATAGGGGTCCGTCATGGTGCCAGGGACTGAAGAGAGGGGCGTGCCCAGACCCCCAGGTGGCTGAGTGTGGGGAGGAGGAGACCAGGGGTGGGGACCCAGCCTGGGTGCGACCCCTCACTGGCTGTGTGCCTCTGGGGCTGTCCCTTCTCCTCTGTAGGCCTCCCTGTCCCTGCCTTGCCATGAGGGAGTTGGCCGGATGCTCTGCAGGTGTGACATTCTCAGCACTGTGCCGTGAGAGGCCAGGCTAGGGGACCCCACCATGTTGACCCCATTTCTGAGTCCCTCCTGGGAACCTGGCAAAACCTTGGCTGGCGGCCAGGCCTCCTGGATGTCCTCACACCCACTCTGGCATCCCCAGAGAGCAGCCCTGTCACCTGGAGCTTCTTCTCGACAAGCCCCTTCCTCTCTTTCAGGACCAGCTCGGGGTCCGGGGGTGGCGTGTTGCCCCAGAAAGCCCTCTCTGACTTTCTGGGGACAGAATCAGGCTGAAACCCACCACCTCTTTGCTCAGACAGAGCCCCTGTCCACCTCTGGACTAGAAGATGACGTCAGTCTATGGTTGTGTATCCAGAATCCTGCACAGGCCCTTGTGCAGATGGGTGGACAACAGGATGGGTGAAGGGACCGGAGATGGATGGGCATGCAGGGCTCCGGATGGCAGATTCACCGGGGCTGATGGGTAACGGGTGAGCAGTGACTCATGGGCCACTGATCGTTATCTCTAGCACAGTGCGCCATCCCCGGAGCCACCCAACACACACCTGGATTACCAAGGAATTCCTCCAGCTCCCATGATCCCACGGCTCTCGTTTGCCCCCCGGAGTGTAGACGTGTCCCAGACCCTCCCGCGGCTCTCTCCATGAAGGAGCCTGGCAGGAGCTGCCCTCAGAACAACTTCCCTTTGAGGCCCCATTTTAATCCCCTAAGCACCGCTGTCCTGAGCATCCTTACGGAAGCACGCAAGTGTCACTGGGAGCTCTGACAGCACGAGGCTGGGGGTGTTGTAGGTGTTTCTGGGTGTTAGGCGACAAGAAATCCCTAATGACAACACTGGCAAAGATGTCAAGATGGCCTTGGGGCTCCCTGCAGGGACCCAGCCTCGCTGTACTTCCCACCCAGAGCAGCCTGACGCTCCCGCCCGCAAAACCCTGCTCCTCTCAGGAAACAATGGCGCAGTGTGCCAGCGTCGTTTCTGTTCCCGTCGGCCACGCTCATCCTGGCCTCTTGGGAATGCCAAGAGCAGAATCAGAACCCACTGAGGAGTCTCACAGCGTCAGATGACAGCAGGGATACCACAGGCGTTGAGTATAGTGGGGTAGGCCTGTGAGCCAGGCACTTTGGGGGCTGATGCCAGAGAATCACGAGTTTGAGTCCAGCCTGGGCAGTTAGTGAATTATCAAGAACTTGTCTCATTAAACAAATAATAAGTTAATTAATAGAACCGGGTATCATCACTGTGGAGGCCCAGGGTTCAATCCCCAGTGCTGAAGAGAAAGAAAAAAGGAAACATAGACCTGGGTGTGGTGGCACACGCCTGTGATCCCAGCACTTGGGAGGCTGACGCAGAATTGCTGAGTCTGAGGCCGGCCTGGGCTACAGAGCAAGACCCTGTCTCAAGAGCTGGAGGAATAGCACAGTAGTTAAACTCCTTGCCTTGCAAGTTCAAGGCCCTGGGTTCAATTCCCCAGCACCACATATAGCCAGGTGTGGTGGCTCATGTCTGTCATTCTAGCACTCAGGAGGCTGAGGCAGGAGAACTGCTGTGAGTCCAAGGCTAGCTTGGCCTACATAGTGAGTTCAGGGCCAACCTGGGCTGCAAAGTGAGACCCTGCCTCAAAAGACCATGTCTCCTTAAACAAGAGAAAAAAACTTGGATGGATGGATAGATAGATAGATAGATAGATAGATAGATAGATAGATAGATAGATATAGGACTGGAGTCAGAGGAGTTTGGTTCCGGTTGGACTTTTCAGCCCTGCCACCTGTTTTACTCTGGCATGCAGGACCAGCTTAGCGGAAAAGACCCAGTTCCAATCCAAGGAGTTCCTGTGACCTCAGCCTCTCTCCCCTGAGTCTCAGCAAACGCCATTCCTGGATGATCAAACAATTTGCCAGCGTGCTGCCCAGACACTCACCACCGAGCCCCTGGGCACCGCGCATGTGGCCAGGCTGAGAGGACACACGCCCCAAAGGCGGAACACACACTAGAGTTGGGAGATTTTGGGGTAACTGTACACATCTCAACAATTTGCACAAACCGTAACTGACAATATTACCTATTGTTAGTGTTTTGAAATGTTGGGTTAAATAAAATGTTATTAAAATGGAAAAAAAAAGATGCTGCTCAAAAGTCTTCTGGCCGTGCACACCTCCTGCCTCTCATAGGGTCTGGTGGCCTCTTCCTGGCCTTGTTAGTGGACTGGCCAGGTGACCAGCACAGGGCTCCTGAGGACAGGGACTGTCCTTTGCTCTTCCGTATACCTGGGTCCCTGCACAGGCCTTCCACGGGCAGATTCCCAGCAGATGCTAATGCAGTAGATAAATATATGTGTGTAAAAGCAGCATGGTTTCTTACTGGACCATCCTGGAGTCCTAGATGAATAGGGCAGGATATATGTCACTCTGAGGCCACAGTCAGGTGGGGCTCAGGCAGGAAGCAGGGGGTAAACACAGACTGGGTCATTTAAAAGGTTTAGTCAAGGAATGATTAACAAAGGTGTGGGCAGGTGGAGAGGAGCCGGAGGGATGGTGCTGTACCTTGGGGTTGGCCACACAGGAATTGTCATGACCTGCAGCCTGAGGGACAGGGAAGGAGGTCACCAGGAGCCAGGCCAGAGATGTATGCATTGGGCCACCCTCCAGGAGCCATCAGGGGTGGGATACAGCCTGCAAGGGTGGGCCACCCTGCAAGAAGGGGTGCCTGCTAGCCCCACCCAGCCAGAAGCAGAGGGCAATGGACTCTGCTGTTACCCACAAAGATCACCTACCAGGGCACGGAACAGGCTAAGAAGAGCAGAAGGAAGCTCCGGAGAGACAGAGGTCCCACACAAAGAGCAAAACACCCCAGGATCCTGGGGGGCTCTGAACCTCCCACTTATTAATCTAGCGCTATACAATCCAGCACTGATCCTGGACTCACTGCACAGCCCAGGCTGGCTTTGAGCTCACAGTAATCCTCTTTGCCTCAGGCTTCTGAGTGCTGGGATTACAAGTGTGTACCACTATGCCCGGCTTAGGTGGTGCTGGGGAACTGAACTCAGGCCCTTGAGCTTGCTAGGCAAGCACCTTAACTGCTGAGCTATTTCTCCAGCCCACCACCACCACCACAGGCAGTTTATCAGGCAAGGCTTTAAGGCTAGGCAGAGCCACACTCCAGCCCCTGAACATCCTTTAGAGCAGAAGGTCATTAGTCACACCCCACCGTATAACATCCGTCCTCAAGCACCTGCGGCATCTCAGGTGCTGTGCTAACCCATTTTCCAGTGGTAGAAATTGAGGCTCAGAGAGTTCGAGTAACCGCCCAAGGTCACATAACAGGAAGTGGCAGAGCCAGGATTGGAACACAGCGGCCCCCCAAGCCCAGGTTCTTGCCATCTCTGGCCAACTCTGTGCTGGTAGGAACTACCTCACTTGCAAAGGATTCTGCCAGGGCATTGTCCTTTTCCTGAGTCTCTGAGAGGTCAAGCACTTTGTCCAGAGCTGCACAGCTGATGGGGCTGCGGTGGGGACAGAGAAGCAGGGCTCGTGGGTGGGCCACCCGCCTGAGCAGGTGACTGGCAGACTGCAGGGTGGCAGCCCCAGGGATTTTTTTTTTAGCCCCAACGGGTGGAGCCACCTCTCACCAGGTGCCTCCCGGAATCACTCCCCAGCTGCAACCACAGGATTCAGATGTACAGGGCTGGGCAGGGCCCTCGGCATCCTCTAGGCCACCTCTCGCCTGTGACTTAAGAACTAATAATTATAGCCCTGGCAGCTTTGGCTTGCTGTGCTCCTGGAGAGTCATTGGAGTCTTCCCTGCACTGTCTCAGATCTCACCATGGAGCCCTTAGGACGGTGGAGGCAGGAGTTACAGGCTGCTCGCTTTGTAGGCGAAGAACGGAGGTGGCTTACAAAGCGAATGACTAGTGGCATCTACTTCCTTGGGTTGCCTTAGGGTGTAAAGACTTATTGTACTTAAAGCACTTGAAACAGGGACGTGAAGTGCCTGTGATTATTCTGCCTCTGAGTCCCCCAACCAGGGGCTCTTCAGATTGTGTCCTAGGGTGACCCTGATTGTCAGAGTCATCAACCGAGCAGCTGTCGTCTGGGTAGTGCCCTGTACTTTCTAAAGATGTCATGCTTGCCGTGTCCTTCCCTTACCCTCACCCCATCCCCGTTGGGCACACCCGGAAACTGAGGCCCAGGGAGAGGCGGAGACCCGCTGGGACCTCCAGGCCCAAGCCACGGCCACGGCCACGCCAAGGAGGCCCGTCCCTGCTCAAGCTGGCCACCCCCTGCTGCAGGAAACCAAAGTGTGATGATCATGGGTATTGTCATTCCAAACAATGTGCAGGACAATAGCCCAATCACAGAGGGTGCTTATTTCCAGCGACCCAGCTAGCATCTCAGAGCCTGGGAGGGGCCTGCTCTGCCAAGGTCCCTGCAGGGCAGGACGAACAAACAGCAGTGAAAACCTCACAGCTGTGCCCCAGGTGCTGGGAGCCCACGGGCAGGAAGCGGGCAGGCCAGCTTTTTCTTTCCTTTTCTTATTTGTTTGAGAAGCAACTTTACTTTCTAAATTGGTCATTGCCACCCGTTAGGCCGGCTCCACCTGGGCCAGGGCCTCCGGTGGCAGGGGCTCAAGAGGAAGCTCAGGGGGCAGGAAAGATGAGGGTCTCTGCGTGGCAGGGCCCCTGCCCTGGTGGATCTGGGGGCTTCTTCCCCAACAGAGGTCTTGTAGGCTACTTTTAGGTGACCAGGGCCTTGGAGACACTGCCTGTCTGAGGGGTGACCTGTGTTCCCCCAGGTCCAGTGGCCAGCAGCCGGGGCAGGGGAGACAGGAAGTCGGGGCAGGGGCAGGGCACCGCTCTCATTTGGATCTTAAGGTGTGTCACCTTGGGCAAGTCGCCTCAGCTCTCTGGCCTCTACTTTCTCACCTGTAGAATGGGAGGAGCTGTGAAAATTAACCCCAATTAAAGGGATGACTGTGGAGCACTTAGCACATTCACTGGTACTTAAGCATATTTACTAGCCGGATGTTTATTTAAGAAGCCACCCAGCCATTGGGCATTCGCGTGCCCCTGGCATGTCTGAAGCATTCTGTGTACATCCACTTATTCAACTCAGCGGACACTCTTCCTAGTTCACAGATACGCCCTGGGGAGGCCCAGCCAGTGACTCACGCAGCAGCAGCACCCACACTTGGCGGGGTGTCAGCACGGCTTGTGTGATAATGGAGGTGCTTTGCAAGAGAATTCACAGCCAGGCACCAGGGTACAGGCCTATAACCCTAGCACCCTGGGAGGCTGTAGCAGGAGGATCATAAGTTCAAATCCAGCGTGGGCAACTTCGCAAATCAGATCCCTTCTTAAACTATATACATTGACTTCCAGACAAGATGGTGGCGGAATTGGACCCCCTATTCAGGGGCTGCCCACGAGTACCCAGAAAGCTGAGATTTGATTAAGATAAAAAGGACCAGAGGTGTCGCTAAGTGCGAGGTCCTGGGTCAGATTCTTGGTATCAAACAAATAAAGCGAAGTCACAATCAAGTCAATCGCAGTCAGAAAACCCAATGGGGTGATCAGAAAGGGAGGTTCCAGGCCAGGCAGGTGAGGAGCTGAAACTTGAACTTCATGAGCCCCATCTTGAATCTTCTCTTACCTCTAGACCACCTGCTGGCCAGTGGCAGTGGCTGGGGTCCCCAAGTGTTCAAAACAGTATGGATGGGTACCTGAGGCAGTCACTGGGCTAGGGGCGGCGTAGCTCAGGGGTTAAGACACTTGCCTAGCAAGCACAAAGCTCTGCGTTCGATTCCCTAGTACCGCATAAGCCAGCTGTGGGGCGCATGCTTGTAATCCCAGCACAAGGGAGGCTGAGGCGGGAATTGCCTTGTGCTTAAGGCCAGCCCGGGCTCCACAGTGTGTTCCAAACAAGGTGGCCATCAGCCCCACTTCGCTTACCCAAGAGTGAATGAATGACGCCTCTGCCTTCTGTGGTGCTGTGTGACACTCCTTCATTGAACATTCCCACCCGCTGGGTGAGGAAGGTGCCATCATCACCCCCATTTTATAGATGAGGCACTTGAGGATCAAAGGAGACCAGTCACTTGACAAAGGCACAGAGCTAAGAGGTGGCAGAGTCAGATTCGAACCGTGGCCACCTGCCCTCGGGGCCACGTGCTTATAGGCTGCAGTAATGCCATCTCCCTCAGCCGGGGCTCAGCGGGCCTGCCCCCAACAGGTCCCCTTCTCCCTCCCCTTAGTTTGGGGTGGTAAAAAAGCTGCTTTGGAGCGCTGCTCCCCACCCTGCTGCTTCTGAGCAGCGGGGCCCTGAGTCAGTCCCATCACATTCTGAACCTCCGTGTTCTCGTCTGTAAAATAGGAACTGTGTAATTGGTAAGGTTGTTAATAAAATTTTGAGGTATCAGTGATTATTTTATTTTACATGTTTCTACACATGCTGCTAACAAACCATATACAATGTGCATATGTGTATTTGCCTGTTTCCAGCTCTTAGGGTGAAAACCTCACAGGTGTCATGGAGGGCACCAGAGGGAAGGCCATGTGCCTGGCCCATGCTAAAGGCTCAGGAACAGCAGAGATGACTTCTGGGGAGCAAGGGGTGGGTCACCTGTGGGGCAGGGGTGCTTGGGGTGGAGAAGGAACAGGAACAGGTGTCAGATGGCCCGTGTTCTATGCACTTTTACCCCCAGCTTGCCCGTGACCTTGGACACACCCCTCTCTCCTCCCTGGGATTGGTTCTCCGTGTACAAGCTTCGTGTACCAACCCAGAAGTGAACGTCTTGTCTCTGAGGTCCTTAAGAGACTGAGGTTCTGGCTAAAGGAATGGCTCAGTGGTTAAAGCGCTTGCTTGGCAAGCACTAAGTCAAGTGCTAAGTACCCGAATTCGATTCCCCAGCACCACATGAACTGGGCATGGTGGCGCACATCTGTAATCCCAGCACTTGGGAGGCTTAGACAGGAGGAATGCTGTGAGTCTAAGACCAGCCTGGGCTCCATAGTGAGTTCAGGACCAGCCTGGGCAGCAGAGTGAGACTCTGTCTCAAAAAAAAAAAAAAAAAAGATGTCCTTACGTCCATCTTCCAGGTCAGGAGACAGGTTCCAGGAGGCACAGAACTTGCTAGAGGTCATAGCTCCCACCTAGCCCTTGTCCCGCTGTCCCTGCCCACTCCTACAGGCACTGCTCTCCCTGTGCGTATCCCGACTCCTGCTGTGCCCCGGGGACCTGCCCCACTGCCCTTCCTCTGCCCAACATCTTGTCTTTCTTCTTCGACACCCAGAAACTCACCAAATGGGCTTGGGCCTCTGTGGGCCAGCCTGGTGACCCTACTCACCCGCATGGTGACCCTGAGCAAGCTGCCAGTTCCCTGGGCCCTGTTCCCCCACCATGTAACGGGGGCTACAGTCCCTGCTTCCTGAGGAACCCTCGGCACACCCCACGCCCGACCCATGTGAGCATGCACAAAGCCCCATGTCCTCTGACCTCCCTAGTGGGCCACCCTGGTGCCTCCCAGAAGACCGAGTTCCTTGGGGCTCCCACGGCCAGGTTCCTAAGCACTTAGCACCCTGTGACAGAGCCACTGCCATCAGCTGTGCACCCCATACTACCCCAGACTTCTGTGTCTTAGTGCCCGGAACATCTGCTGCGCCTGACCTAGGCACTTGCTAATGATCGTTGAATGAATGCGTGATGCTTTCATGTTGTAGCATTATGGGATATTCTTTCTGTCCGGTCAGGACTGTAGGTCTCCTGGGTGCTGGGATGTTCCTACCCCAGCTACTCTCTCTTCTGCCAGCACCACACATGAACATAGTAAGTTCAGGCCTGTTTATTGAGCATTAATTATGTGGCTGACACTGGATAGTGCTGCCTCACACCCCCCCCCCCCCACAGTCACCCTGTGGGGTGGGTGTTCTGGTCTCATCCTCAGCTCCCAGATGAGCAAACAGATTGGAAATCAGAGGCAGGGGAGTGGGTAGAATCTGCGCTCACCGCCTTTCCCACCAGATCAGAGTGGGTGGTTAAAGTCCAGAAGAGTGACAGCCAGTGACCCCTCCCAGAATTTGCATTTAGACATTTCTTCCGCATACAGCGTGTCTCTTCCCTTGAGGACCGGCTTCCCCTCGCCCTTCTCAGCAGCCTCCTCAAGTTCTCCTCAGTCTTAAACACCCTGTCCCCAGGGCTCTGCCCTCAAGGCTGGCAGCGAACTGAGGCAGGGATGATGGACTGATTGACTCATTGATTCATTACAGTACTTAAGATGGAACCCAGAGCCTTCACGCTGAGCTCCATTCCCAGTCCATTTAAAATAATATTTTTTTTAAAAAAAAAAAATTGAGATAGGGCCTTGCTAGGGCACTAAATTGTCCAGGTTGGGCTTGAATGCATGATCTTCCTGTCTCAGCCTCCCAGAGTGCTGAGATTACGGGCCTGTGCCACCTGCCCTGGTTGGGGTGTATTTTAACCTGCTTGCCTGGCAGACCTTCCCAGCCCTCTCAGGTCTCCCTCATGTGAGCGAGCACTGGATATCCATTACACGGGCCCCCACCCTGTAATCCCAGCACTCAGGAGGCTGAGGCAGGAGGATTGCCTTGAGTCCAAGGCCGGCCTGGGCTCCATTGTGAGTTCAGGACCAGCCTGGGCTACAGAGCAAGACCCTGTCTCCAAAAAAAAAAAAAAAAAAAAAAAGACATATACTTCAGAGTGAATTCCCTGGATTGAACCCTCAGTATAATAAGTGAATGGGCCCTTGGAAGGAATAATTACAGTTCTTTATGTGTGGAAGCACTTTCCAGTTCACAAAGTAGTTCTTGACGTATTTCTTCATTTGATTTTTACATCCATGTGCACCATGAGGGGAAGTGTCTTGAACGTACTTTTTTGTTTGTGCCACTGAGGGTGGAACCCAGGGCCTTTGCATTGACCTATGTCCTCATCCCCATTTAAAAAAAATTTTTTTTTTTAATTTGTATTTTGAGACGGGATCTCATTAAGTTGGTAAATTGCCCAGGCTGGGCTCAAACTTGCGATCCTCCTTGCCTCAGCCTCCCAGAGTTCTGGGATGACAGGTCTATGCCCCATGGCCAGGCCTTAACTCACTTTCTACAGAGAAAACTTGGGTCTGACCCAGGCTTCCTCAGAACCAAGAAACACCACCTCACCTGAGTAGGTAAAAGGCACAGACCACAGTGGCAGCCACCGCACTGCTCCTGGGCACAGGGTCCGACCAGCTAATGCCACTCCTCCTTTTACAAAGGAGGAAACTGAGGCAGGAGTTAATGAAGAGCCTTGTTTCTCCAGGCCGCGACCCTCTGATGCCGGGGTTACAGCCTGGCTCTGGGAGGTGGGTGTTCTAACCTTGTCTCACCGAGGCTGGAAGCTGCACCTGAAGCTCAGAAGTCAGCCGGGGAGGCGGGAGATGGCAGCGGCCTGGGAAGCGGCTGGCACGGGTTGGGGGCAAGGCCAGGCCGCGAGTAGGCGTGGGCCCGGCTCCCCAGCGCCGCAGGTGCGCAGCAGCAGCGGGTGTGCCAGCACGGGCGTGGGCGAAGGACCCAGGCGGGCGGGTCCCCACGCCCATCCTCCCTCCCGTGGCTGGTGGCAGGTGAGTGGGTGTCGAGGAACCGCCAGGCAACGGAGAAAACAGGACGCCGCAGAAATCAGATTACTCACCTGCAGCTGCCATGCCAGGGCTAATAAAAGCCGAGCTTCCTGTTGTTACTGCCACCCCGCGCTCCCCCAGCCCCGGCCCTCCCAGCTGCGGCCCGGGCCCCAACCGATCGCCGCAAACCGGGAGCTTCCGGGGCCAGACCCCGGGCGGCCCGAAATCCCAGCTTCTGTCCTGTCCCTTCGGGATGCAAGAGGCGGCAGTGGGCAGGGGGGCCCGGCTCTCCGGGCCGAGAGGCACCCAGCTGCCCTTGGCCGTGAGGTCCCGGCTGGGCCTGGCCCCAGCCAGAGCCGGCGGGTCCCTGCGGCTCTCAGGGGACTTGGGCGCACCCTAATGTGGGCTCCCTGGGAGCCGTGAGTTTAGAGGGAGATTTGGAGGAATCAGGTGTGTCTTACCTGCCTGGGACCCGGGAGGCTGGAGTAGAACCTGTCTTGGACAAGTGTCAAACCCCGCAGCCTCAGTTTGCCTTTCTGTAAGATAGGAATGAAAACAAGCCAGACCTCTTGGACCCAAGGTAGCTAGGGTGAGGTGCCCTGTCACCTTGGCTGCTGGAGGCTGCCCTGGAGTTGGCAGATCAGCAGGGGACATCGCTGGAAGGGAGGAGAAGCCAGCTGCAGCTCACTTCTGAGAGGCCCTGGCCTCAGACCCCCACCCCCAACCCTAGAGTCCCATCCACAGGGCACCAGGAAAACGTCCCTGCCCAGGACACGGACCCCCACGGCCACACCTTGCGTCTTCTACTCGGCCTTTTGTGACAGCTGACCCTGGGCAGGTGACCCCTTCTTGCTCCCCACCTCCTCCGGTTCATGCAGGCTCCTGGCTCCTGCTCCTGCCCCCAGGGTCACTGCACCTTTGCCTCCTGGGCACTGCCCCTTCCTCCTGGACTCCCTCTCTCCCCCCCAGCTCGCTGCTCCGCTCTGAGCTGTCCCTTGCATGTCTGGTGCTGCTCCCCTTGGCGACTCCCAGTTGCCTGCATGTTCTGGTGACTTCTGCTTCTTACCTTATCTGTCCTCCAGTCCAACAGATTTCCCTCCCAGGCAGCTTCAGAATCTGTTCTCTTTCTGGCCCTTTGGTTCAGGAGTCCGCAATCCCTTGCCAGGATTTATTGATTTAGTACCGGGATCCTCCTGCCTCAGCTTCTTAGGGTGCTGGGTTACAGGCCTGCGCCGCCAGGCCCGGACCCCAGGATTATTTTAACAGGCCCTTAAAGGGAGCCCACGGCTTCTGTCTTGCCCCTTAAATGAGTCAGGGAGATCTCAGAGTGACACAAGCCTTGGGGTCCTAGCTGTGCTTCAAACCATCAGTGGCACCTGAGGTCTGCAGCCTCGGATGCCAGCGCCTTCTCCCCCCATCCAGAGCTCCCAGGCACAGCGGCAGGCCCCTCTCTGCCTGCCCCACAGGCTCTGTGCACCACCCAGGCCAGTCAGTTATCTTTGTGGTTTATCTGAGCTTGGAGCATTCCAATAAGTATCGGTCCTGACTTGCAGATGACATATGACTAAACCAAGTAACAGGGAGATTAGGCAAATTGCCCAAGGTCACAGCTAGTCAGCCAAGTTGGGCTTCTGACCCAGGGCAGGCTGGCTTCAAAGACCTTAACTGTTCTGCTCTAGAGCTGCCCCTAGCCACCTGGGTCACTGGCTCCTGTGTTTTCCTGGTCTCTGAGAGGTTGCCTAGACCATGGTAAGTGTTTGCTGAGTGAATGAACAAACTGTATCCACATGAATTTGATTCTTTTTAAAATTTAATTTAATTTAATTTTTTGAGACAGGGTCTCTCATTCTGTAAGCCCAGGCTGGCCTCAAACTCACAGCAATCCGCCTGCCTCAGCCTCCCGAGTGCTGGGATTACAGGTGTGCACCTTCACGCCCGGCAAGCATTTGATTCTTACAACCACCCTGGGAACCGACACAGTTTCAAAACTTTTATTATGTAATATTTGATGAATGTAAGAAAGTATGATGACAATCTGGTTTGTGAAGATCAATTTAGGGATTAGGAATTCCCAGTTTAAGAATCAGATTCTCCCTTGAACAATTGCAGCTCCCTAGGGGCCTCCACGGTCATGTTTCTGCCTTTCCTAGGAGCGAACACTATTCTAAATTTTGTTGTCACTGTATTTTTCTTTACTTGGGGTGGGGGTGGGGTCACGTTTCACCACACAGGAATGAATCCCATATAAAATCCTGCTTTGTTTGCTTTTGGACTTTATTTATTTATTTTGAGACAAGGTCTCCCCCTATAGCTCAAGCTGGTCCTGAACTTACTTTGAAGCCCAGGCTGGCCTTAGGCTCATAGCAATCCTCCTGCCTCAGCCCCTCGAGTGCTAGGATTACAGGTGTGCACCACTATGCCCAGCTTTACGTGGTGCTGGGGAATTGAACTATGGGTTTTGTGCTTGTTAAGCACTTTTACCCCGTGCCATTCCTCTATCCCCTTGACTTTTATATATGTAGTACAGTGCATATGTATTCTTTGCATTCATTTTTTCATGCATTACTACTTCTAAAATATATACACAGATCTGCATTTTTAACAGCACTCCTTCATTTTCTTTGCTGTCTAGTACTCCATTGTATAAATAGTTATGTTATGCATCCCCCAGTCAGTAACAACGTTGGTTGTTTCCAGGGTTTTTTTTTTTTTTTTTTTTTTTTGCAGTACTGGGGACTGAACCCAGGGCCTTGCACATTCAGGGCAAGCATTCTATCACTGAGCTGTGTCCCCAGCCCTTTTTAAATTTTTATTTTGAAATAGGAGCTCAGTAAATTGCCTGGTATGGCCTTCAACGTTGAATCTTCCTACCTCAGCCTCTTAAGCAGCTGGGAATACAGGCATGAGCTACCCCACCTGACCTGTTTCTGGGTTTTTTGCTACCACAGACAGGGCTGCCAGGATCACGCCTTCTCATGCCTCATGGTGTGTGCCCGTGGGAATTCCTCTGAGGCTGTAAGTGGAGGCATTGGGGGTACCCATATTTAGTGTCACAAGATGCTACCCCACTGCTGTCCTAAGTGCTTGTCCTGTCACAACACCTCCCTTCCTCTGCCACACTGGTTGGGCATTCCAGTTGCTCCCCAACCTCATCAACACTTAATATTCACAGACTTCATTGGCGCTTGGCCCTTCCTTAATGAAGCTTGTGTGTGTGTGTGTGTGTGTGTGTGTGTGTGTGTGTGTGTGTGTGAACACAGGGCCTTACCCACGTTAAGCAAGTGCTCTACCCCTGAGCTGTATCCCTGGCAGCCCCCCATTATTTTGTCCCACTGGGAATTGAACACAGGTCCTTTACTCTGAGCTCCATCCCCAGCCCCCTTGTTATTGTTTGAGACAGGGTCTCACTAAGTTGTTAACTTGCTCAGCCTGGGCTTGGACTTGATATTCTCCTGCCTCAACCTCCTCCCAACATGCTGAGATTACAGGCCCGTGCCATCAGGTCCTTCTTTTTTTTTTCATTATTTAATGATGGAGATAGGAACTACTAAATTACCTAGAATCCATCTTGGGATCCTCCTGCCTCAGCTTCCCAAGGAGCTGGGATTTCAAACATGCAGCACCACATCCCACCCCATTTTTTTTTTTTTTTGTTAAGTCACTTGGTTTTGTCTTACCGGTCTGAGGCGAATTCCCAGGGCTTTGGGTTTTGTTCAATAGAGTTAGGATCTGAGAACCGAGCTGGCCCCTAACCTCTTGTCTTTGACTCCAGGGCCCTTTGTTCCATCCCTCTGCCTCACTCATTCACTCATTATTCCTCAGTTATCCACTGATAACTCTCTTCGGATGAGGAAGCAGAGCAGCCCAGATTTTCATTTCTTCTCCGCCATTGACTGGCTGTGACCCTAGGTAAATGACTATGCAAATTCAGCACTAGAAGCTCTGGATGAGTCAAATCACAGAAGATGCCTCAGCCAAGATCCAACCCAGTGATGCTGAATAAATAGCCAGGGTGCACCAGGCACTGTGCCAGCAGAGGGCCGCCCTGGGGACACTCGGGTGGGGATCGGCGGAGCTCACTGTCCTGGGGAAGGGGACAAACACAAAACAAGTGAGAAGTAAAAGGATGTGGCTTGTAGCTGATGGGGCAGCGTGTGCTGAGAACCTCAGCACTCCGGGAGGCTGAGCCAGGAAGGTCACAAGTTTGAGTCCAACCCGGGCACTTTAGTGACTTAGCAAGACCCCATCTCACAATGAAAAATAAAAATGGATTGGGGATGTAGCTCAGTGAGAAGGTCCCGGGTTCTACCCCCAGTATAAACACAATTTTTTTAGAGAATGCGGTTAGTGACAATGTGGTGGCTCGCTGGTTCGTCATCTGGGAGGCCCCTGGAGGAGGTGACATGGGGGCTGAGAAGAGGGGACAGTGGTCCAGCAGAAGAAAGGCACATACAAAGGCCCCACGTAGGGAATCAGTTGGTGCTCTGAGGGACTGCAGGGTGGGCAACCTGGCCAGAGCCGTGGGTGGTAGCATGGGGAGTAAGGAGGCCGGAGCTCCAGGCCCGAGCCTCCAGATTTGATTCTGAATGTAGTGCGCGGCTGGCGGCGAGTGCTACGAGCTGATTTCTATCTTTAAAAGGTCCCCTGATCAGCTGTCCGTGAATCCATATGAGTGCCCCCTCTCTGTGAAGCAAAACTTCCTTTGTTTGTCTTCGCTTTACTGCTTTGGGGGTTCGAGGGGAGCCCCCCCTGCCTTGTAGCTGAGAGCAGGAGCAGTGGCCCATTGTGAGCTCCACTCAAGACTTTAACAGAGGGGTGACAAGAGGGCCTCCCAGATTGCACCTAATCACCCTGCCACCTCTCCCCGTCTGGCAGCAGCTGAAAGGGGGGAGCCGGACACCATCTGATGGCTGTGATGACCAACACAGGCCAGGGAGATGCGCGTGGTGGCCCATGCCTGAGATCCCAGCTACTCAAGAGGCTGAGGCAGGAGGATCTCAAGTTCAAGAACAGCCTAAGCAATGTCACAAATCCCTGTCTCAAAAATAAATGAATCCGGGGCACAGCCACCTACCCACGCTGTCCTTGTTACGGGTGGCATGTGTGCTCCTCAGGCCATGTCCTCAGGTGGACCCTGCCCGCGGCCGGTGCCCACTGCTGATGTCATCCAGCGATTCCTCAGTTCCTGGCCTCTCTGGCAGCGCTGTGTGTCCGCTTGACTTGTTTGTAGCAGCCCGTAACGGTGCTGTGATTCTCACACTCACCTGTGCGCACTCACACACACATGCACACACACATTTCACTTTCTCAAGTTATCGCTTTATTTTACTTCTGGCATCAGGCACTAACCCAGGGCCTCACGCACACGAGGCAAAGCGCTCCTTCCCCGAGCTGCTGTTTTAATTTGGTTTTGAGTCACGGTCTTCTTATGTTGCCCAGGCTGGCCTTGAACTTGCCATCCTCCTGCCTCAGCCTCCCTGAGTACAGAGGTGAGTCCCTCATATGGTGCAGAGTCACTCTTCTTGGCTCTCTCTCTCTTTCAATAAAACTTCTCCAAGAGTTTTCTGGTTTGAGTGGGGTGTGGTGGCGCACGTCTGTAATCCCAGCACTCAGGAGGCTGACACAGGAGGAGTGCTCTGAGTTCAAGGCCAGCCTGGGCTGCATGGTAAGTTCAAGACCAGTCTGGACTATAGAGTGAGGCCTTGTCTCAAAATAAATAAGTAAACAAATAAAAATACAGAAAAGTCTCAGAATAAAAAGCAGAAATAAAAAATGTTTAGAAAAACACACCTGTTTACCTGGGCCTGGTGGCAGACCCTATACAAGCACTGGGTCGGCAAGGCAGGAGGCCCTCAAGACCAAGCCCAGCTGGGCCATTTAGTGAGACCCTTTCTCAAAATAAAAATAAAAAAGGACCAGGAATGTAGCACATTGTGAGGGCCCTGGGTTTGACCCCTTGTGTTACAAAAATAAATACATGAATAAATAAATAAATCTGTTTATTTGGAGATCAGAGAGATTGGGGGTATCTTTTCTTCTTTGTTTATATATTTAACTTCTTATAATGAACATCTATCATTTTTACAAAGAGAATTGACTAATTACTAACTACAGCTCTCATCACACACACTCAAAAAATTTATTTTTTAAAGAAAGGTTAGCCAGATGTGGCAGGGCACACCTGCAATCCCAGCGCTGAAGAGGTAGGAGAGTAGTCAATTCAAGACCAGCTGGCCACGTGGAAAGACTCTAAGTAAATACATAATCAGATAATAGTCTTAAAAGTGAACACACCAATATCTATAAAGAGAAAATTGAAAATTAGCTAAGTGAATTATGGAAGTCTTAAAATGCTGTCCCACAGTTTAGAAAGGTGTTGTAGGACTTTAACGAGTGAAGGAAAGGTATTTGCACAGCATTGATTTATGCTAAAGAAACCCCACGAATATATACTGCCGACCCACAGAGGAAACAAGCGGGAAGTAGCTGTGCCGGTGCTAGCTGAGGGTTCTCCTGGGGGCAGGCACGGAGGGGCAGGTGTTCCCCTCCTCTCCCTTGTTCGCATGGCCTAGGTCACCTCTGCCCGGCGGGTCACTCTGCAGCACCAGGCACACCCTGCAACCACCCTGGCCAGTGTAGTGGCCGTCAGCCGTGGGGGGTGGTGGGCAGGTTAGATGGCTGGGAGGCTGGAGAATCAAGGTCTTGCTCTGCAGCCTAGGCTGGTCCTGAACTCACGATGGGGGCCACACTGGCCCAAGAGCTACATTTTAATTTTACTGGGTTTAATTTCGAATACAAACACCCACGTGCACCTGGTGGCTAGTGGCCACTGCATCGGCCGACACGGATTTAGGCCGTTTCCAAAGAACATATGTCCGGCTCTGCACAGAGAGAAGAGGTTTTTCCTTCTCTTTTTCTTGTTCATTTGTTTATCCTGCCCTGTCTAAGTAAGAGCTCCTTCCAGGCCTAGTGGGAGGCGGTGAATGCAAAGGCTTTGCACACTGTGAGGTGCTGTTCTCAGGAGGTGCTAGTGCTAGGTGACTCTTAAGAAGAGCATCTTCCTGGTCTTCTGAGGGGGAAGCAGGTGTCCTGGGGTCAGATCCCTGTGCTCAGGCTTTGCAGAACATTCATAGGCTCACATGTCCGCTCTCTGTGGGGGCGGGGGTCTCGTTTGACCACCACAGCTTCTGCAAGGTGTCAACTTCAGGAAGCCCGGGACAATAATGTGATCATCTCCCAGGCGTCCATTGCTGGCCCGGGTGACATTCCTGGGCAAGGTGAGGTAAGGTCGGGGTGACGATGCGGGCAGAGACTGCGGCCTCGCCTTCAGGGCCTGGCAAGGCAGCCGAGGGCAGAAGGTCGCAAGAAGAACTGTCCAGGCTGCACCCGGCCACTGCGCTGGCGCATAAGGAGGAGCACCTCTGGGTGGGCTTCTCGGGGGAGGAGATCAGAGGGGACACAAGGAGAGCCTCTGCTCTCCGGAAGCTTTCCGAGAAAGCGAGGAGGCAGCCATGCACCAAGCAGCCGCTCAGACGTGTCATTAGAAGGTGCCGGAAGGCAGAGTGCTGAGCCGGGGCGGCTCCTTTGAGGGGCTGATAACGGAGTGGGAAACGGGAGATTTGTGAGGCTTTGGCAAGGTGGAGGGGCACGAGGTGGTGTTGTCCTGGCCCTACGGGAGGGGTCCTGGCGACAGCCTCGGGAGCCAGGAAGGCCTGATGTCCGCTGACCTGAGGGACTCGCCAGGCCCACGTGGATCCACGTCCTGCCAAGTGAGTCGGGCGCCCCTAGTGGAGATAAAGGAAAAGACAGTCGGCCGGCTGGACGGGAGCCGGAGAAGCCAACCAGCTGGCCGCGGAGTGGCCGGACCCTCGGCCTGCGCAGCCTTGCGGGCCAGCCAGGCCCGTGAGCCGCGCCGCGTCTGGTCCCCGCCCCACCAGCCCTGCGCGGTCCTGGCCGTGACCACTCACGGGTGGGAAAGCGGAGGCCCGGGCGGCGGCAGCTGCTGCTGGGACGCGGACCCGGCCCGGCTGATCCCACCTGCCTTTGGGTGACAGTGTCCTCCTGCTCGGGCAGTTTCGGGTGGCCAGAACCTGGAAGAGCTGGAGAGGGCTCAGAGTGGGACAAGGCCAAGGCTGTGGTGGGCTGGAGCCACGTCCCAAGGCCCCGGGAGGCGGACCTCACCTGGCTGAGCAGGATGCGCCTTCCTGGGGGAGGTGTCATCACTGCGCTGTGTGGAGATGGGAACCGGGAGTAAGAGCCAAACCTGAGGGGTGACTGAGGCAGGGGGAGGGGAGGAGGGCAGGGCATGAGCAAAAGCCCTGCTGTGGACAGGAGTAGGATCCTCCCGAGGCCAGTGGACAGGGGGATGGGGCTAGAGCAGGCTGGACTCCAGGCAGCTCTAGGTCTATTCAGCAGGTGCCGGGCTGGGGGTGTAGCCCAGTGGTTAGAGCACCTGTCTAGTATGCGCAAGGCCCTGAGTTCAATTCCTTGACACTGTAAACCAGGCATGTTGGCCCACACCTGGAATCTCAGTACTCAGGAGGCAGAGGCAGGAGGATTGCTGTGAGTTCGAGGCCAGCCTGGGCTCCATAGTGAATTCAGGACCAGCCTGGTCTACAGAGTGAGATTCTACCTCAAAAAACAAAACCAAGCACTCAGCAAGGGCCAGCAGGTTGATAGGACGAGTGAGCAATGAACTTGGGGAACAGACACTGCTGGCTCTCATTCATTCATTCATCAAACCTTCAGCAAGCACCTGCCTGAGCTGGGTCCTGAGCGAAGGGCTGAGAACACAGAAGACGACGGGATCGCCAGCCTGGAAGCCTGGAAGAGAAGGAAGGGAGCGCGAAGAGAGACTGGGGGTGTGGGGGCCTCGGGGCACAGCGGCGGCCACACTGCAGTGGGGTGAGGGGCCTAGGGAGTTTGAAATACAGATTTTCAAAAATCAGACCTTGAGCACAGTCTGGTAAACCTACTGCAAACCATTGAACTGTATGATTAAAAATGAGTGAATTTTATGTTCTATAAATTATACCTGCTGTAGTTTCGGTGAGGGATACTGGACCCTGAACCTGCAGCCTGCGTACTGAGCCCCATCTCCAGCCCTTTTCATTTTTTAAAATTTTGAGACAGGGTCACACTAAGTTGTGAAGATGCCCAGGTAGGGCTTGAGCCTGTGATCCTCCTGCCTCAGCCTTCCAGAGTGCTGAGATGACAGGTGTGGGCCACCAGGTCTGGCTCCTTGCTGATGTTTTAAAAATACAGTGAGTGGGGGGTCAGCCAACAAGTCTCAAGTTTTCTAGGAAGTCATGAATCCGGGAGGCGAGAACATTCCAGTCAGAGGATAGCGTGGGCTTGACTGGCTGGAGTGAGGGCTGCCTGGGCCACAGAGGGACGCGGGCGCTGGCTCTTGGGCAGGAAGGGGTGCTGGTCACAGGGGAGAGCCCGGGCCTGGGTCTGGTGGCAGCAGCTCTGTATCCCACAACGATCCCAGAGGGGGAAAGCCATTCTCATTCTACAGGTGGGAAAACTGAAATTCAGAGAGGTTAAGCAGGTTGCCCAGTCACGGCACTATTAAAGGGTAGAATCAGAAGGCCATCCCGGGTCTGTCTGCTCCAAAGTTTGGGCTCTTAAGTCACACTTGACTTTTGCCGCGGTAAGCTAAGGACCAGGCTCAGGCAGAGGCTGCAGCGGGCTGGGCCTGCAGTCCATCCACCGGCGCTTCGCTAGCACCACCTGCTGGCTGATGGGCAGCACTGGACCACCGACGGGAGGCGCTCAAACCCGGCTGGGCGCTCCTGGCTTCTGTCCTGACCTCGGGCCTCCTTACTGGCAGGAGCTGTCACCTGCCCCCTGTGGATCGACACCCCAGAGGCTGATGCTAAGAGGACCCAGAGGCCAGTCCCCTTGCCAGCGGCCAGTGTGGTCTGGCCTAGCCACGTGCAGCTGGTACTCTGGGCTGGGGTCTTGACTTGCCGAGGTCACGTCGGGGGTCTGCGCCTTGCGAGGCTGAGGTTCCCAAGGCTCACCTGGGGACCCCGGCCATCGGGGGTTTTATTTGAGGCACGGAACCAGAACAAGGCCCAGGAGAATAAAGACAGCGGGAGTCAAGCATGGCGGGACACGCCTGTGACCAGAGCACCGAACAAGGCTGCAGCAGGAGGCTGCAAGATTGAGTCTCACCCGGTAAGCCAGGCTGTGTCTCAAGATAAAAAAGGTGCAATGGTGGATCACCACTGGGTGTGACCCGCCAGTGTCACAAAACAAAGACAGCAAGATTGGCCCTCTGCAGCTTGTGCGCTGGGGCCGGCCCTGAGGAGGGACGCACCCTTCCCTTTCTTGCATACATGTGGCAGGGAGAGAGTCACATCTTGGGGACAGCCTGGTGGCATGAGTTGTCTGAGACTGAGCAAGCTGGCGAGAGGCCTGAAAGGCTTGACATTCATAAGAAGTGTGAGTTGATGTCTAGACACCCTTCCCAGCTCTGCTTCAAAGGCCCCTCCCCAGGGAAGCCCTCCCGGACTGCTAAAATGAGCCCAAAGTTCCATGCGACACACTAGCAGTGCTTCCTTCGCCGTGCCCTCGTCCTGTGTGACCCCGCCCCTCCTCAACTCCCATGACCCTCCTCCCTCCTAGGTGTTCTCTGTCCTGGGCTCCCAGGACACTGAGCAGGCAAGACTCCCCTGCCCCCCGTGCCGTAACTCTCAGCACCCCTGGGAGCTGTGATGACAGAAGTGGCAAGCTCTGGCATAGCTCGTCCCCCTGGCACCCCACGCCTGGCCCGGAACATGGCGCGCTGAGTGGTGGAGGCAGCCGCATGGAGACGTGGAGGGAGGGCGACGTCACAGATGAGGGAGGGTGACGTCACAGATGGCCAAAGGAAGCCAGGGCCTTGGTCCCCTCCTGTGGCGGGAGAGTAATGGCACACGTTTTGGTGTTGCTGGGAAGGTCACAAGGTTTCTGGAACATATTCCATGATCAAAATATATGGTGAATGTTTACTTTTTTTTTGAGACAGGGTCTTGCTCTGTAGTCTGGGCTGGTCCTGAACTCACTATGGAGCCCAGGCTGGCCTTGGACTTGGCAATCCTCCTGCCTCTGCCTCCCAAGTGCTGGGATTACAGGTGTGCATCACCTCGCCCAGCTTATGTGATGTTGGGGACTCAAACTCAGGTACTGAAGTGCTTGCTTTAGCACTTGCTAGGCAAGCGCTTTAACTGCTGAGCCATTCCTCCAGCCCCTCGCCACTGTCTGAAGCAGCTCTGGAAGTGCTCTTTTGTGTCATTGGAAGGTATGATTTTAAAAAAAGAAGGAAGAGAGTGGTGCTACTGCCCGGAGCCCTCCAGCAGGAAGGCATCTGCTGTGCCCTCATCCACCTCATCCTCCAGACCTGGCTTTCTCAGGAGTCAAAATGATCTTGAAAGGTAAATTGCCCCAATCAGCTGAGAACATAGAAACTTCCATGACAACAACTAAAAACATGAAAGAACCCTTCCAGGATTGCCTCAGAGGTGGCGACCAGGCTGGGTTCAATTCCCCAGCACCACATAAGCCAGGAGTGTTGGCATACGCCTGGAATCCCAGCACTCAGGAGGCTGAGGCAGGATGGTTGCCCTGAGTCCAAGGCCAGCCTGGACTCCATAGTGAGTTCAGGATCAGCCTGAGCTACAGAGTGAGACCCTGTCTCAAAAAAAAAAAAAAAAAAAAGGAACATTTTCTGGATTCAGAGACCCGAGTCACTCATGGGTGACCTTAGTCACGTCACTTCCCCTCTTGGGACATGAACCTCTTCATTGCTAGCATGGGGAAAGGTGACATTCCTACCTGGAAGGGTTGTCAGAGGAGTCAGTGTGTCACCTGTTGATGGCCATGACAGGATCTGGACTGCTGTGGGCGGTGGCGGAAGGCGCTGCTGCAGACAGAAGGGCCAGAGCCGGGGCACGGAAGCCGATGTCTGCACGGGGACCTTTGGCAACTGCATCTCGGGAGATCCTGCTGGACTCTAGCCACGTTTGTGGCCGGCTCACCTGTCTGAGGATGCCCACCTTCTGCACCTCCCCTCATCAGGGGGAAACATTTGCACAGCCAGCCTCAGCCACCAACCAACACGGCACAGGAGAGGGTGGCTAGGGACAGAGGCTTTGAGTGACTTGTATTCAAATTCCTGTCCAACCCCTACAGCAGAGTGACTTGCTTCAATCACATCCTTTCTCGGAGCCTCAGTTTCCTCATCTGAAAAATGGGGGAATACCAGCCATTCCCAGGGCGTTGCGAGGAGGGTTGAATGGGCAGGGTGGCAGGTCCTTAGGTGGAGGCTCTGTTCCCCCCACATTCCCAGTGCCCAGGTGCCACTGGAGCTCTGCCACCGCTCAGCCCCTCCAAGAGCCTCCTGTCACCCCACTCCCAGTGGTCACCATTCAGGCACATTCAGCTAGAAGCAAAAGGCTGTCGGTCTCCCCGGTTCTGCCTTGTCCCAGGACCCCGCAGCCTCATTCTCCTGCAGGTCCCAGGTGGCTCACACAGGTAGGCACTCACCTCACCGACCTGTGCTCGACCAGATGGACAAGAATCAAAATCCCAGCTGCCAGGGTTTTTGTTGTTATTCAGAATTAAAGATTGAACCCTGGGTCTTAGTGCTGAGCGACATCCTTAGCATTTTTTTTTTTTTTTAGTTTTTAATTTTTGTCTGGAGCTGTAGCTCCAGTTATGATGGTTAAAGAGCTTTCCTGGCATGCATCAGGCCCTGAGTTTGATTCCCCAGCACCACATTAAAAATTATTCAGGTGTGGCGGCACATACCTGTCACCCCAGCACTTGGAGGCTGAGGCAGGAGGATTGCCATGTGTTTGAGGCCAGTCTAGGTTACATAGTGAGTTCAGGACCAGCCTGGACTACAGAGTGAGACTCTGTCTCAAATAATAATAATAATAATAATAATAATAATAATAGTTATTATTACTCTTTTTCATTTTAAAACACACTCTCAGTAAGTTATTAGGTTGCCCAGGCTGGACTCAAATTTGGGATCTGCCTGTCTCAGCCTCCCAGATTCCTAAGATTACAGACACACTCACCCCCAAGTTTGTCTCAGGAAGGCCTTTTTTGTAAGCTGTGTGTGGTGGTGCGTGCTTGTAATTCCAGCACTTGAGAAGAGATAGCGAAAGATTCCAGATGCTTTTATTTTATTTTGAGACAAGGTCTTGTTTTGTAGTAGTCCAGGCTGGTCGTCCTGAAAGACTGTCTAGCCCAGGCTGACCTCGAACTCACAGCAATCCTCCTGCCTCAGCCTCCTGAGTGCTAGGATTGCAGGTGTGCTAGATTACCATACTCAGTTGATGCACAGCTGGGGAGCCAACCAGGGCCTCACGCTTCCTACACAAGGGCTACACCCCCAGCCCGCCAAATGCTTTGTAACTTGGGGGATTTTCTCCTCCAATCCGCCCTCACATCTTCAAACTCATCAGTTTGTAGACAAAATAACCAGGCCCGCTCTCGTGACAGGGCTGGGTCGTCTGGCTGGAAGTTCTCTCAGGGCCACATGGTCCCGCCTGGGACATCTCCTCCCTCCCAGGCTGGGTGGTGTCACAAACCCCAGCTCACTGTTATCTCCCCAAGCTCCAACTCCCCAGAGTGTGTCCTTGTCTGCCTGTTGGAGCCCCTCTGCCCCCAGCTTGCCAGGGCCTTCATGCTAACAGGATGCAGGCGGAGCACCAGGCTCGGGCCTGGCACTGTCGAGGTGTTCAAGATACGTAGCAGGTGACTAAGGGAGGTCTGTGCTCCTTTCCGTTCTCTCTCTTCCTCGGTCCATCCTTTTTGGTTTTCACGTTTTTTCCCCAACTGAAAACACACTCAACATTCCAGGAAAACTATAAGCCCAGTTGTTCACTTTACCCTGCCTGAGTGGCCGAGATCGTTACCGATAGGAAAGCGCTTGTCTCGCCAGTCGGGGGCCTGAGTCTCCTCCCAGCACTACAAAAATAAATAAATAACCTGTGTGACGTAGGAAGCTCTGGTGTAAGACGCAGAATCAAAGAGGACTGTAGGGAGCCGGAGGCCTAGCTCAGTGGTTAAAGCGCTTGCCTAGCAAGCTCAAGGCCCTTGGTTTGATTCCCTGTCACCGCTGAAAATGGGCATCGTGGTCCACACCTGTAGCCTCAATACTTGTTATGCTGAGGCAGGATTGTCAAGCATTCAAGCCAGCCTGCAGTGCATAGTGAGTGCTGAACAAACAAAAATGAAAAAATGATCTCAGAATATAACAGGTAAAAAAGAAGGGTTGGCAGAGGAATAGCACAGTGATTAGAGCACTTGCCTGGCAAGCGTGAGGCCCTGAGCTTGATTCCCAGCACCACAAGAGCTGGGCATCAGTGGTGCATGCCTGTAATTCCAACACTCTGGAGGCCGAGGCAGGAGGAGTACTTGAGTTCAAGGCCAGCCTGGGCTACATAGGGAGTCCAGGACCAGCCTGGACTGTGGAGCAAGAAGACCCCTTCTCAAAAAAAAAAAAAAAAAAAAATGGGGGTGAGGGAGGGAATTTATTACTAAATACTAACAACAAACTTTAAAATTGTCTGTTAAGGAATCTGTAATGAGCTGGGCTTGGTGGCATGACCTGTAATTCTAGTACTAGTACTTCCATATATACGTATTTGGTTTTTTGGTTTTTTGCTTTTTTGTTTGAAACAGGGTCTTGCTCTATAGCCCAGGCTGGTCCTGAACTCACTATGGAGCCCAGGTTGGCCCTGAATTCATGGCAATCTTCCTGCCTCAGCCTCCCGAATGCTGGGATGACAGGCATGCGACACCACACCTGGCTTAATTCTAGCACTTTCAGAGGCTGAGGTAGATGGATTAAAGTTTGAGCTCAGCCTGGACAACTTAGTAAGGTAGCGAGACCCTATCTGAAAATCAAAAAATAAAACATGGACGGGGGACATGGGTTATAATTCAGTGTGAAGACCCTGGGCTTGATCCCTAGTACCACACATGTGAGCACACACACACACACACACACACACACACACACGCACGCATGCACACGCAAATAAATATTTTAAAATCGCAGCACAACCCTTATTAGGCACTTATATACCTATTTCCACAGGCTAGTGCTGTAACAACTATAGACACATCTTTAGCACTTTACAGTTTACAGATCTGTGTATTTGTATGTCTGTGTGTGTGTATGTTTGTGTGTCTGTGTGTCGTACTGGGGATTAAACCCAGTGTCTTCATGCTGAGTTACATCCCCAGCTCTTTATTATTATTATCATTACTTTTGTTTTGAGATTGGATCTTGATAAGTTGCTAAGTCACCCAAGCTGAATTTGACCTTGTGATCCTCCTCCCTCAGCCTCCCAGAATGCTGGGATGCCAGGCCGGCCACGCCTGGCTTCCTGAGCCCTTTTACAGCTTATCTGACCTTCACACTAACCCTGTGAGAGCAGCTGTCATCTTTTTCTTATGGTGAGAAAACAAGACTCAGAGAAGTGAAGTCACTTGCTCCAAGTCACAGAGCCAGAAAGTGGTGAAGCTGGGACTTGGGGCCTGGTTGGGGGCTTCCCCACACCTCATTCCTTCCCAGCACTACCCAGTTGCTCTCAGAAGGGGACTGGAAAGCCACTGGTGACCGTCACAAGGGCCTCCTTTACCTTCATGAACTTTTAGGTGCTACAGCCAAGAAATTTATTACAGCCCCTAGGTGCAAAAGAGTTTGTGGGAAAAAAAAAGCTTAGATGAAGACAAAATTTGTAACATTATCCAACCACTCAAAAATGACTTTGCTAACACCACTTAGGCCCCATGGGGGGCTGGAGGAATGGCACAGTGTTTAAAGCACTTGCCTAGCAAGTGCATAGCCCTGAGTCCAATTCCCTAGCAACACATAAACTGGGAGTGGTGGTGCACCCCTGTAACTCCAGCACTAAGGAGGCTGAGGCAGGAGGATAGCCATGAGTCCAAGGCCAGCCTGGCCTACTTACTGAGTTCAGGACCAGCCTGGGCTACAGAGCGAGACCCCGTCTGGGGAAAAAAACAAGCATGGGCAAGGGGAGGCTAGGGATAAAGAAAGAAGGAAATAAAAAAGAAAGAAAGAAAGAGAAGGAAAGAAAGGTCAAGATAAAGAGTAATAATCAGGTAGAGAGAAAAAGATAAAAGAGTAACTAATTTTCAAGGTTTGCAGGCACACTCAATTCCCAGCATTCACTGCTCCAGTTCCAGACAAGCCTCTGAACCTTCAGTCACCTCAGGTTCCAGGAAAAGCAGAGTCAGGAAGATCAGCCCACAGTGACACCAACTCAGTGACCCCGACCCAGGCAGCTCCCTTCCAAGCAGATGGTCACCCAACAGAACTGCCTTCCAGCCCCCAGGATTCCTCCGGAGTTTGGGAGCCAGGGCTGAAATGATGATCAGCCAGACCCCCACCCCCAATGCCCCCAAGGCTCCATGGGAGCAAGCCACTCTGAACCCCCCAGCTGCGCCCTGTGAACCTTTCCACGCCTCTCCTTGATGCCTCAGGTTCTTTTTCTGTAATGTGAATCAAGAACCCGCTTGGCCTCCTCTCTGGAGGACCTACTCAACCCGTCTGGTGACAAAATTAGGGGTGAGTAGCAGTGCACAGGAAATGGCAGAGACAGATCCGAGCCGGGAAGGTTATAAGTAGTCTCAGGTGTCATTTTGTGGGCATTTAGCTATTCACTCAACAAAGTCAACAAGATTTGCCCCATCAGGCTCTGTGCTGGCCCTTGGAGACGCACAAATCCACGTGGCTCTGTGCTGCCCAGAAAGATGCAGGGGGCGACAGTAAAATCCTAGACTACTCCCCTTGTCTACTCTATTTAGACAGGGTCTCGCTCTGTAGCCCAGGCTGATCCTGAACTCACTAGGTAGCCCAGGCTGGCCTTGGACTCACAGCAATCCTCCTGCCTCAGGCTCCCGAGGGCTGGCATTATAGGCATGTGTCACCATGCCCTGCTTATGTGATGTTGGGGAATTGAAGTCGGGTACTGAGCACCTGTTCCTCCTGCCCTTCCATACTCTTTTTTGAGATCCTGGAGATTGTTACCAATTCTGTTGCTAGGTCCTAATTCTGTTGGGTATCTGCACTGAGGTGGTGAAATCACGGAGTAAGTGAAGCAGGTCGTGAGGAGGACACTTCGTTGGGGAGGGATTTAAGGAAAAGAGACACAACAGCTTTTAGTGAAACAAAAGGAGGCCCAGAAAGGGAAGACAAATCCTCCGGACTTTCTGGCTGGCAATTTATACATACGAACTGGGTGAGGGGTCAACTCCTCCAACTTACTGTCTCGGTAAGGAATTTCAATGTTGCCGCCTTCCCCGGGTATCCAATGTTGCCGCCTTCCCCGGGTATCTCACAGGACGGCCAGTCACTGTGCCTGGGGCTTCTCCCTGCCCGGAGGACTCTGCACCCCTCACTGCCTACAGCCCCACGATCTCCTGTCACAAGGTCAAACCTTCACTCTGCGCCAAATCCCTGCCCGTTTTTATATTTGATTTTGAGATAGGGCCTTGCTAAGTCGCCCAGGCTGGTCTGGAATTTGGGGTTCTCCAGCTTCAGCCTCCCACAGAGCTGGGACGACAGGCCTGCACCACCAGGCCTGGCTTCCCAGTCTCTTTCTTATTGCTGGGTGCGCCCCGCCTCTCCCGCCTCTAGGGTCCGGCTCTCGGCTCCCACCCTAGATCCCGCTTTCCCTTTCCGGCACCTCCCAGGACCTGGGCGGAGCGCAGTGGGAGGAGCGGACCAATAGCCTCTCAAGGCAGCGGCTCACCTAAAACCTGAGACCCCGCCCCCCGCTGGGGTTTTCCCACGCCAGCAGAGCCAATGAAACGGCGGGATAAGGGAGGGGGCGGGCCTGGGCGGGCACCCCGAAGCGGGTGGAGCCAGGGAGCCGGCGGGCGGTGTTCGGGCTCTGAATGGACGGAGAGGCTGCGAGCAGCCGCCCAGGGGCGGGGCCTGAAGGATCCTCCGTCCGCCCCCACCCGCCCCCAGCCCACCGCGATCCTTTCCCGCCTCATCGTCAGCTGGCGGCGCTGGCCAAGTCCCGCGGAAGCGGAGGTGGAGGCAGGAGATGGTCGATTCCCGTCCTCAACCCTCCTGTTCTCTCTTCGAGCAGCTTCCACCATCGGCAGCCAGAAAACTCACGCCTACGACGATCACGTCGGCGGTAATCCGTCAGGTGGGCTCCCGGATATCCACCCTGGCTAGGGCATGGTGGCACGGCGCAGAGGACCACGGAGCGGTGTGAGGAAGCGGCAGCAGAGGTGAGCTGCCCTGCCTGAGTGTCCCCCTCTCGATGTGTCCTGGCACAGGAGGGCACAATGCGCACGCACCCCCTGCCTGGCAGGTGTCATCCCCCCCCAACCCCTGACTTTCCTCAACCAGCCAGGCGCTGACGCTTACCTGAGGGTGCAGAAAGAACGTGGCACCAAGATTTAAGTCGTAGTACGGCCCCGATGCCACAGTGTGGCGGGGAAAAGCTGCCGACATTCCCAGCTGAGGGGGATAGTTGCATCTAGCACGGATCTTGAGTGGCCCCTGGGGATAGAGGAGTGAACATAACAGAGCACCCCCCACCTTCTGCCAGGACCTCCTGATCACATACCCTCATGTCACATGAAAAGTTCAGAAAAGGTGTGGCTGCAGTAGGAGCCCAGTGCAGGGACAGTGGGCACGGCCTGAGAGCCCCCTGAAGGCTTTCCCGTGGGAAAGACCTCCTCTGGGTCCTGAAGAACTGGGGAGGGTGTTGTAGGCCATGAGGAGGTCAGAAGAGCAGGTGCAAAGGCCCTGAGATTCAAAGAGGGTGCCTGCTAGGAGTCTGGTGTCCTCTCTGCAGCCCCTCAAGGATT
>PVKB01002292.1:284949-299982 GCA_004027205.1 Ctenodactylus gundi
AAAAAAAAAAAAAAAAAAAAAAAAAAGACTTGGGATTTTGGGATTGGAGGTTATAAATCTGTGGCAGAGCACATGTGAGACCCTGTATTCAATTCCTAGTGGGGAGAGGGAGAGAGAGAGAGAGAGAGAGAGAGAGAGAGAGAGAGAGAGAGAGTTCATACACTCACACACTCCCTTGATACTGTCCCACTGAGTCAACTCATTTGGGTACTGGGACTTTCTTCTTGGCTGATGGGTAGGCTTAAAAGTAAAGGTGGCCCTGGCGCTTTCCCCTCCCACTCTTGGCCCACATGGACAAAGTCTCCTTCAATTGTCCCTCAGTGCTGGGCAAGCTGAAGACAGAGAAGGAAGGCAGCCTCGCCACCTCTGTGAAAGATGGAGTCTGTGCAGAACTAGGTCACTCTCATCGATCCCCAGGTCAAGGACATGACTGTGCTCACCTCCTGGGGACCATTAACATTGCTCTGTCTTTGCTATGGGGGTGGGCAGAGGTTGTCTCAAGTCGGGTCTATACTGTCTTCTTCCCTTGATCCCTCTGATCAAGCAGATTGAGCTGGGCCGATAGTGGTGTGTGTTGTTGGTGAGTTTGACGTTGGCACCTCCAAGAATGGGCTCACCATGAGCACACACTACTGACCTGCACGCTAGGTATGGAGCAGCTCTTTTTTTGAAACAGGGTCTCACTCTGTAGTCCAATTGGTCCTGAACTCATTTTATAGTCCTGGATGGCCTCAAACACACTGCGGTCCTGCCTCGGCCTCCCGAGTGCTGGGATTACAGGTGTACGCCAACACATCTGGCATGTGTGGTGCTGGGGGACTTGTGCTGGCTAGGCAAGTGTGGTAACTGTGAAGCGCCGCATCGTGGTGACCAACAAGACGGACGTCCCAGAGCTACGTTACTATGGGACACACTTTGAGCAGATTAGCAAGGAGGTGAGGGGGTCAGGAACGCTGGTTGCACCTCTAAGCCACGTCCTTCAAGCCCATTGTGGGCCGTGAGGACATGTTGAAACCTAGCAGCAAGGTGAGGGCTGACTGTGACAGAACCGGTTAAGTGAGGATGTCCCACTGAAGTCTCCGAGCCTCTCCTAGAAGGATGTACATTGTGCCCATGGGCCGGTCACTGACAGATTTTCATCTCTTTGCCATGCGTGATTTGATCCCCATTTACAGATGGGACTCAGTGAAGTTAAGCTTTAGCCTAAAGCTTCTAAGTGTATTGTTTTTAATTTTATTGAAAACTGCTGTAAACATCTTGGTAAGCAAATCTTTGCCGTGTCTTTGCTCACTTAGTTAAATTCATAATGAAACAAAGGGCAGGGCCTGTTTTGGAGTCTACCATAGTGAGCCGCGACGCGCGGGCGCTGTCCCTGGTGCTGAGGGGCCGGCCGAATGAGAAGTAATTGCTCGTGGGAGGGATAAGACGGCGGATGGCGGATGGCGTCCAGTGCTGAGAAGATCCCGAAGCAGTGTCAGAGACAAAATTCACAACAAATATAATTTAAAATGCAGGCTCTGTAATCCCAGACCTCTGGGAGACTGAGGCAGGATGATCACACGTTTGATCCCAGCCTGAGCAACTTAGTGAGGTCTTGTTTTAAGTTATAAAAATAAGAAAGGGCTGAGGATGTAGCTCAGAGAGAAGCCCTGGGTTCAATCCCCAGTACAGACACCCAGAAAAACTTTGCTGGCCTTTATTTGTAATTTAGAATAGGGTAACACCTTATTCTATTGAAAAAGATGGGCATTCTAAAGAGGTGAGCTGAAGATGGTGGATTTCTAGACTTGCCTTGCAAGCACAAGATACTGAGTTCAATTCCCCAGCACCACATAAAGCTGGGTGTGGTGGCGCACACCTGTAATCCAGCACTCAAGAGGCTGAGGCAGGCAGATTGTCCTGAGTCCTAGGCCAGCCTGGGCTACACCAGTGAGTTTGAGACCAGCCTGAGCTACAGAATGAGATCCTGTCTCAAAAAAATAAGAAAAGAAAACAGCTGAAGAAATCAGAAATGGGCTGAGGGTATAGCTCAGTAGTTAGACCACTTGCCTAGCAAGTACAAAGCCCTGGGTTCGATTCCTCAGCACCCATACACCAGGGGTACCGGTGCACACCTGTAATCCCAGCACTCAGGAGGCTAGGGCAGAAGGATTGCTGTTCATTCAGTGCCAGCATAGGCTATCTAGTGAGTTCAACCAGCCTGGGTTACAGAGCAAGACTCTGCCTCAAGGAAAAAAAAAAAAAGGAGGGTGTGATGATGTGCACCTCTAATTCCAGCCCTTGGGAGGCTGAGGCAGGAGGATTGCCTTGAGTTCAAGGCCAGCCTCAACTGTACAGTGAGCTCAGGACCAGCCTGGATTACAGAGTGAGACCCTGTCTTTAAAAAAAAGTGTGGTATATTTGGCTTTCACCCTAACGTGATGACTGTAATTGCTTCTCTTTGGTGAGGCCTGGGCCAGACTGGTCAAGCATGGTGGCAACTTTGATCCACGTGACATCACCATAAAGGTCAAGTCCATGGAAACGTCCCGATAGGCGACCAAGTGGGCCTCAGAATGAAGACTGCATCTGTGAAGGCCATGAGGTAGGACAGGATGGCAGGGGACAACAAAGTGACCTATCTCAGAGTTGTCAAGCCTCATCTCCTACGTGAGCCAGTCTGCTGAGGGACACCTTGCCCCGAATGTCTCAGTGAGTTTTCCAGACTGGCCTTGAACTTGCTATGTCCTTGTCTTGGCCTCTTGAGTTGCTGGAATTACAGGCATGCCTCATTACGCTTGGCCATATGGTGGGACTTCTGGAGGTAGAGTTGGAGCCAACAGGGGAGACACACCTATAATCTCCGCACTCTAAGATATTAAAGTGGTAGGACTGCAAGTTCAAACCCAACCTGGGCAACTTAACAACTTAGGCCAGGGTCTCTGTAAGTGGCTAAGTTGCCTGCTCTGAGTTCATCAAACTCTTGCTTTAGCCTCTCCCAGAATGCTGGGATTATAGGCACCGTGTCCAACTAATTGATTTTTATTTATTTGTTTTGAAATAGGATCTTGCTCTATAGTTCAGGCTGGTCCTAAACTCACTGTGTAATCCAGGCTGGCCTCGAACCCTCAGCAATCCTCCTGCCTCAGCCTCCTGAGTGCTTGGATTACAGGTGTGTACCACCCTACTTGGTTTATGTGGTCCTGGGGAATCAAACTTGGGGCCTTGCATTTGCTAGACAAGTGCTCTAACCACTGTGCTATTTCTACTGCCCCCTACACAATTACCTCATTGAATTTTCAGAACAACCTTATGAGCTATAGGTATCCATTATACACATGGGAAAAAACTGAGCCTGAAAGGGTTTTAATTAGTAATCTGCCCAAGGTAGAGCAGCCATTATGCCAGCTGACACAGGACCATATTTGTCTGTCTTTACAGATCCAGGCTATTACGCCATCAGGTTTTTGTTTTTATTTTTTCCGATAGCAAGAGTCAACCCCAGAGCCTTTGCATTGAACTACATCTCCAGCTCATTTTTAGTTTTGACTTTGAGACAGTGTCTCAGCCTCAGCCTCCCCAGCACTGGGATTACAAGTGTGTGCCATCCCACCTGGTTGATGTGGTGCTGGAGAATCAAATTCAGGGCCTTGCATTTACCTAGGCCCCCAGCCCCGAGACAGCATCTCTCTAAATTGCTCAGACTGGGCTCAAAGTTGTGGTTCTCCTGTCTCATTTTCCCCCGAGTGCTGGGATGCACAGGCCTATGCCACTAGGCTTAGTGGGGGCTAGTTCTACTTGTATAAATGCCACTTGTTTACATTGTTACAGAATAAATTCATTTTGTCTTGCGACAATGTGATCAAATAATTTCCACAATTGATTTAACATATTTATGGCAGTGTCATCAGGCAAGAACCAGGTGTTGGGGCTGGAGGAATTGCACAGCAGTTAAAGGGTTGGCCTTGGCAAGTGCAAGGCCTGGCGTTGGATCTCCCAGCACCACATAAAGCTGGGCGTGGTAGCACATCCTTGTAATCCCAGCACTCGGGAGGCTGAGGCAGGAGGATTGTCCTGAGCCCAGGGCCAGCCTGGGCTACAGAGCGAGACCCTGTCTCAAGAAAAGAAAAAGAAAAAAAGAACCAGGTGCTGAGACTGTATGGAAAAAGAGAACGTCATCGGGTCCGGGAACTCAAGGACGGGTGCAATTCAGCGAGTTTTCAAAACTTTTTGGAAAATCCGGGTTCTGGTCCTCCCTCGGCTACGCCAGCATGGGCCACTAGGGGGAAAGCCGCCTCTGCACCGCACCGCATCAGTCGCGGCTCTCTTTCTCGCCTTCATCTCTCTGATTAGTCTGGGGAAACAGCACGCCTCCTTACCCATAAGGCCCTGGACCGGAAGTCCCTACCTTCTCTTCCTGTTCTCCATCATGGCGGTGAGTATCTGATATCAGAATTTGCTTCCTTTCATCCGTCTCCATCCTCTGCTCTTCGGGCCCGCGGAGGTTGCCCCACTCGCGACCGGAGCGAGACGGAGCCCCCAGTGCTGACCTGGACTAGATTGGCAGAGCCCTGCGGGCCGAGGGCGCCGGGGTGAATATGGTTACAGCTCCTGTCCTAAGAGCAATCTTCGGGCAGCCACCCGGAGGGCCTCGAGGCACGGGCTGTGGGCCGAAGTAAGAGCAGGTGGAGCGAGCGGAGTGTCCTTGGACGCGGGGTTCGACCCTCTTGCGCCGGGCCTTTGAGGCCCTGTGCTAGGGAACTTCAGCCAGTTCGTCCTTGTTGGGCGGCACCAGCCCTCGGCCCTGGCCCGCACACCGCTGCAGAGTGAGATGGGAGATTGGGAAACGACGTGCTTCTGCTTCCTCGGCATTTCTCTCCCCCCGCCTGAATCGATTTTATTTTGGGGTCACTCTTAACACTTCTTACCCCTTGGGAGTTTTAACGCTTCTTACCCCTGCTTGTCCGTGCTTGGTCCAAGTCTTTGCTCACCCAGCTTGTGCTTGGAGGGAGAGACCTGGGCCTGAGCTGTGGTATTCGTGTCTCCCACGCAATCCCCGGGTACCCTTTAAGTGATTGTGACTGTCTTCCTGTTTGGGATGAAGAGAAGGCGGCTACCCAAGTGGAGAACCATAGAAACAGTGGGCTGTCAGGTGTGCTGGGCTTGTGAGTGTGCTGACCCGTGTCACCCTGTTGCAGCAGGATCAAGGTGAGAAGGAGAACCCTATGCGGGAACTTCGCATCCGCAAGCTCTGCCTTAACATTTGTGTGGGGGAGAGTGGAGACAGACTGACCCGGGCGGCCAAGGTGTTGGAGCAGCTCACGGGCCAGACCCCTGTGTTTTCCAAAGGTGAGTATTGGCAGGTCAAGAAAGCCCAGTGTTCGGTTCGTCTGGTTTAATCACCTGCTGTCTGGTGTGTTCAGGTTACAGTTGGCGTCACTAAAACACAGTAAACCTGAACTATCCCAAGGTTAACTCTATATGAGATTAGTTGCGGCATGGGAATGCCGTGATTTCTATGAACAGACTTTAAGCTAACCTTAGCCCAAGTCAGGACTTTCAAGTGACTCTGGGATATGAGGCGGGGGCTTAATTAGCAGCAGTAGGGTTGTGTATGCTTTTAAGAACAAGTCCTTGGGGTTGGAGGAATGGCACAGTGTTAAAGCACTTGCCTTGCAGGCTCTAGACACTGAGTTCAATTCCCCAGTACCTGGGAGGCTGAGGCAGGAGAACAGCTGTGAGTCCAATGCCAGCCTGGGCTCCATAGTGAGTTCAGGACCAGCCTGGGCTCCATAGTGAGACCCTGTCTCCCAAAAAAAAAATAAAAGGAACAGTTCCTCTATGAAGAAAAGTGCTTTGCTGTTAATCTGTGGCTTTGGGTTGTTTGGACCGGGCATAAAGGGAATTAGAAGATAAAATGAATTTGGAAGATAAAATGAATTTGGTTATGTGATATACATGTTTCTTTGTTTTAGGATAGTGGAATAGAGTAAATCTTTGGGTTTGGATCCTTCCTTTTTAATTATAATTTTGGGCCAATTAACCGCTCAGAACCTCTGGCCCAGTGACCCCAGGCCTCCAATTCCAGCACTCTGGGAGGCTGAGGCAGGAGAATTACAAGTTGAAGTCCAGTTTGTGTGATTTAGTAGGACCCTGTCTCAAAATCAAAAATAAAAACAGGCTGAGGATATAGCTCAGTGTGAGGGCCTTGGGCTTGACTCCAATACTGGGGGAAATCACAAGCTTTTAGGGAATATTAGCTATTATCAGTAGTGTTTTCTTTATAACAATGATTGTTTTCCTTGTTAATGCCATTGGCCAATTGTAGAGACTGACACGATTTCAAGCTTTTAATTGTCAGAGTATGGCTGGATGACTTGGAAACTGGAAAGACTGTTTTCTGTGTTGCAGATGAAATTGATAGGTTAGAACACAGTGACCTAGAGTGATGAGTCCATAGTGGCTCTGAGTGTGGAGACAGCGTCCAGGTTCGAAGGGGCAGATGTTGTGGGAGTCTGACAACAATTCTCATTGCTCCTCCTTGCAGCCAGATACACTGTCAGGTCCTTTGGCATCAGGAGAAATGAAAAGATTGCTGTCCACTGCACAGTCCGTGGGGCCAAGGCCGAGGAAATCCTGGAGAAAGGTCTGAAGGTGAGGCTGATACTCTTGCGAGGTGACATTGAGCACCACCTACTTAGCATTTGTAGACTATTATAATGCCAATAGCTAAGTTGGTTGGTTTTGAGGCACAGTCTATTTCTGTCTCTAGTTCAGGCTGGTCCCAAACTCATAGCAGTCCTCCTACCTCAGCCTCCAGAGTGCTGGGATTTCAGGTGTGCGTCGCCATGCCCAGCAATTACGTAGTGATGGGGAATCGAACCCAGGACCTTGTGCTTTGTAGGCTAGTGCTCTAATTGCTGCACTATTTCCCCTGCCACCCAGTAGTTAGATTTTAATAGGTTGTTAGGGTGTCTTGGCATTTACTTAGGCTTCTAAAATTTTTACTTAGTGCTCAGTGGGGTAAAATCGTAATTTTCTTTGATGCCCAGGAGTCATTTTGATACCTCTGCTTTCTCTGGACTTTCCTCTGCCCTTTTAAATTTGGAAAAGTTTCATGACCTCAGTCGTCGAGAAGTTATTTAGTGTGGTTCCCAGCCAAGTCACATTGAGTTGAATTTTTTTGCTCTGTAGTGTTGAATATTGTAGCTTGAGCCAGGTATTTGAGGGGGTAGGGTGGAAGATGAAAAGTAATGTATGTGGCTGATCCTTTTTTCTTCCCAGGTTCGAGAGTATGAATTAAGAAAAAATAACTTCTCAGATACTGGGAACTTTGGCTTTGGGATCCAGGAGCACATCGATCTGGGCATCAAGTACGACCCCAGCATTGGCATCTACGGCCTGGACTTCTACGTGGTATGACCCTTTTGGCCTTCCCCCTTTTGGGCTGTGGGGAGAGGGCTGCTGCTTATTTATTCCATCTGTGCTGTCTTGATGTTTAAGCTTTGGGTTGAAGTTTTAAGCATTGTCTGCCTGTGTGTCTTTTGGCAAATGTGGAGGTACAGCACTGACCAGCAAGGTCCCCGCTCTCATGGAACTTCCAGGGTGAGATCTACCAAGCGCCAGTGTGGCCTAAAGAACACAGAGCCCTATTGCTGCATTGGCCTGTGGGTTGGCTGCATGGAAGTGGCTGACCCCTGCTTCTTTCCCTAGGTCAAGAGTGGGAGCCTTGATTCTGCCAAGGGCCATTTGGATATTTGTCAAGTTCAAATTTAGCCTGCTAGCTGAGCTTTGTGGCACAGGCCTGTAATTCCAGTATTCTGGATCAGAGGCAGGAGAATCACAAGTTCAAGCCCCGCTTGGGCAGTTAAGCGGGATCCTGTCAAAAAATAAAAAGTGAGCTGGGGGCATAGTTCAGTGTAAAGGCCTTGGCCTCAATCCCCAAGACTGAAAATGTAAAAAGCCTGGGGGGGGGGGGGCTGGAGGAATGGCTCTGCAGTTTGGTAAGGCATTTGGTTAACTTCCTCTGATGTGATGGCTGAAACTGCTTCTCTTTGATAATGTATTGGCAAGGCTGGACCAAGTGATTCCCTTGGTCACATAGGCCCTCAGGCTGGACCTTCCTCACACTGCCTTAGATCCTGGGATTTGTTAACTTCCATCAGAGGGACCTAGAAATAGGTTTGGGTGGTGCAGCTGTACCCTTTGAATAGGGATTTTAGGGTAGAAATGGCCATTTGTGTTGCTTTACTTTTGCTCAACCATAAAAGTAAATTCCCAAGAGGCAGAAGTGTTCACTAATGTGGAGCCCAAGTGCTGGTGGCACCTTCATTAGACTCAGACGTGTGTATGGAGGTAAATGTTAATTTGAAAGGAACAATGCTTTGGAGTCAAGAAGCAGTGGCGGAGGACCCAGCACTGTTCAAAACAGGTCGGGGAGGAGAAAGGTGCTGCAGCTATAGGCTGCAGAATCTGCAGTGCAGTGTGTGGTGTGGTGTCGGGCTGGTGGTGGTGCTGTCATTCAGTGTGATCTGGGGTTTGCTCCAGAGTCTGTTGGGTCATGGGTGACTCTTGATTCCTTTCCGGTGTGAGTCGTGTCCGTCTGCTCTTGGCTCTGAGCCGGCTAGGTGACTCTTCATTATTCCTGGAACAGGTGCTGGGTAGGCCAGGCTTCAGCATCGCAGACAAGAAGCGCAGGACAGGCTGCATTGGGGCCAAACACAGAATCAGCAAAGAGGAGGCCATGCGCTGGTTCCAGCAGAAGGTAAAGCTGACTTATCTCCAGAGAGGTGGTGGTGTTGGTGGACGGAGCTGGGATTTGGGGATGCAAAATACTGTACTATTATCTGATGGGTACTTTCTCTAAAAATAGAGGATTTGGGCAGCTTGACTGACGGGAGCTTCTAGGACTGGTGGTTAAAAGAACGCTTAGGGTTTTGAATGCACATAGTTGGAAGGGGTGGAATATGGTTTTAAAAAGAACCCCTTTTCTCAGATGTCAGTGCAATTGAGCACTGTGTAGCAGTAACCAGCAGCTTCCTGTTTAACCTGGAAATAAGGTGGGGTTTGGAGCTGAAGCACATACCAGTTTTGAATTCTCAGAAGTTTGCCCTGTTGCAGTCATTCCTGTTGACTCTTGTTCTGAAAAAAAAAAAAAATCTCTTCTCTTTCAGTATGATGGAATCATCCTTCCTGGCAAATAAATTCCCGTTTCTATCCAAAAGGCCAATAAAATATTTTCAGTGAAATGTACATTACTCTTGTGTGTTTTGTGAAAGGATCCTGGCGGTATTAAAGTCCTTGGACCTCAAGCCACATAAAGCTTTGGTGGGAATAGCTGGTAACATCCCTGATGAGATGGCAGTGTTTCCTGGCAGATGCTTGTCTGAGTGCTGTCTTTGCCGGCCAAGCCCTGGTGTGTTGCAATGCTGTGGTCCCACTTGACCTGAGTTTAGAGGGAAGGTTGTGGTTGGGGGGTTTACAGAGTCATGATCAGAGGCAGGCTGTAGTGCTCCCATGTTCCAGGAGGCTCCCCTCTGCTCACTGCTTTTTGGGTATAGAGAAGGATTCACGCTTTGGGTTGATACTTCAGGTTAAATTTAACTGTTCAGACTGCAGTTGCCTTTAAAAATGAGTGTGGATAGGATTTGTTGAGGGCTAAAGGGCAGTCTTTGAAGAAAATTTTATAGATTTTTATTCTCAGCTTTGCCTTTGGTTAGCTGTGTTATCTGGAGCAAGCTCTAGGACCTGCCTTGGTTTCTCTATCATGGAGGCAATATTAATAGAATTCCTCCAGTAGGTTACAGCAGCTTAGATAGGTACCAAGCATGTGGTACTTGGAGTGGCTTCCTTTCTGTGTTTTAAGAGTTGGTTTCTCTTTGGTTTGAAAGTGGAAATTTTTTTTATCCTGTAGTGATTTTTCTAGATCACTATAGCAATGATAAAAAGCAATCATTTCTCTGAGTATTAGTAAAGCTATTGATTGTCATTTTAAATCTGGGCTTAAGTTTGAAGCAGAAGTTAATTCTCTATTTTGTTAATTTACTCATTGTGACAGTTTTGTCCTTGGCCCACCTTCTCAGAATTGCTCTTAATGGTTCACTGGTTCGTTTGCTTTGTAAGCTAAAACCTGGGGACTTTTTTGTGAAAAATAAGACTTGTTTTGTCTTCCTAATAATCTGTTATCCAGACACGCAGTTCATTAAAGGAATGTATTCATTTAATTGAGTTACTGTCCCACTTTAAAACAAACTGGTGTGTTTGAGGGGAAAAAAATCACGAAACTGGGTGACTGAATTTTTTTTTTTTTTTGAGATAGGGTCTTGGTCACTATGGTTGAGGCTGGACAGAGAGCATGAATTTGATTCCGTTCTACCACATAAATTGGGTGTGGTGGCACATGCGTTTAATCCCAGCACCCGGGAGGTGGAGGCAGGAGGATTGCCTTGAGTCCAAGGCTATCCTGGGCTGCGAAATGAGTTCAGAATCAGCCTGGACTACAGAATGAGACCCTGTCTCAGAAATATTTTTTGGTCATGGGGATCACGCCTAAGGCCTTCACACTGAACTATATCCCCACTCCCGTTTTTTGATACTGAGACCGTTTGTTGCTAAGTTCCCTAGGCAGGGCTTGAACTTGTCCTTCCGGCACAGCCTCCCAGAATGCCATACAGTCCTGCTGCTAGGTCTGGCTGTAATTGGATTTTAGTCCTAACTGTTATCAATGGCATTTTGGATGAGCCATGACACGTGTGGAGAAAGATCAAGTCATTTGCCCGCATCTTGATGCCAAAACGGGAGAGAGCATGATGACCTTAAGTAGATTTAGTTTCATGAAATTTTTGTGTGTGGTTATTTTTATACTTTCAGCTGTTGACTGTGAAGATTTGGCAGTGGATCATTGTTAAGTGACCCTGTACCCCAGTGTGTCAAGTTGAGGTTGTCTAGCGGGCATTTCTGTCCCCATGGTCGGCCAGAAATGCTCCGCTGCTATTGCTGAGTGAACCTTTCTTTCTGTAGCCACCCATTAATTAAGCCAGAGTTCTCAGGCCGAGGCAGAGTCGGCCAGTTCCCAACCTGGAGTACTTAAAAATTTGTAGGTCTGAGGGTTTGGTTTTGTTTTGTAGCAACTATTGTGTGTGTCCATAGTGGTCGGGAATGTCAAATGGTCTGCCACAGGTGCTGTGGGAATGGATAAATGGTGATTACATGCTTAGGCAGATCCACCGTGCGACCAGAAGCTGTATGCTAGGAGGTCCTGGTTGGAAAGAGCCAGGAGCCCCTGTAACTGGAGAGCTAGGTGCAGGGGAGGAGTCACCGAGGACGGGGAGGGCCAATGGTATTCTCATGGCTGGGCTGGCCAGAGGACCAAGGGGAGATGGAAGTCCTGGTAAGAGCAGTCAGGGGCCTTCTAAGAGGTGCGATCAGAAGTGAGTGTGTAGGACTGCATACTACTGTTTCAGCTGCTAGAAACCTATAAGATTATGCTAGGTATAATAGAAAATTATATGTGATAACCACATGAAGGACAACAGCTTCTCTTTCCCCATTGGAAACTAAATAGCAAAGATAGCAAATGTTACCTCTTAAGCTTTTTTTTTTTAACATAGTTAAGGGGGAAACAAGCAGTAATCATAATTTGGGCTTTTGCCTTTAACAAATATTCTTTTGTTTTGTTTGTTTTTTGAGACAGGGTTTCTCTGTAGTCCAAGCTAGTCCTGAACTCATTGTGTAGCTCAAGTTGGCCTTGAACTCAGTAGTCCTGCCTCGGTCGCCTGAGTGCTGGGATTACAGTTGTGCACTACCCCACCCAGATTTTGTGGTGCTGGGAGATTGAGGGCTTTATGCTTGCTAGACAAGCAGTCTAACTGATGTGCTGTTCCTCCATAGAACCAGTCACATAGAAGCTCTGTGCTGCCCTGTTTTCTTGCCCCATGTCCAGTAAGAAGGCATAAGGTCCTTGCAGAGCATCACAGAGATACTGGGTCACGTGGCTAATGGGACAGATGCCAAGTGGGAGAAAGGAAGGCTTCACAGATTGTGATTTTCACTGTGCTTCCCCTGCTAGCCTGATGACCTTGGATAAGTACTGTGGTGGGCCTTTTGTGTCCCTGAAAAGTGAAGTCTGTTTTTGCCTTTTCCTCCAACTTGACCACTGGCTTCTCCTGTCTGTTAAACTCACTCCAGGTTCCTGGTGGGTCAGGATCACAGTGAGGGGCTGTCAAGAGCCTGGGTGTTAAAAGGGTTAAGGCTCAGCTCAGACAGGTGAGCAACTAGGCCAGGGCCCAGAAACCACCTGTAGAGAGGTTGAGCTGCCAGCCACTGGGGACCAGGCTGGTGCCTGGGGGTACAGAACCACTTTGAGAGCAGCTTGTTATGGAAACCACAGTGCGGTTGTCAGAGGGGAACCCAGCCCTTGGTACTCCGGGGCACCAGGAGAACTGAACTGGACGCTTCGAGGTGCAGGTGCAGGAGAGCTTAGGGAGCAAGTGCCGATGGCTCGTGTTTTCACAGAGAGGTGTGTTGTGCTAGTTGGGAACCTTTCTGTCTTTGGGTGTTACATACTTATCACTACTGATGTGGTTTTTATGTGGTAAATATGACAGTAATTTTGTGGAATTTGAAAGAAACTTGAAAGACAAGGGCATTCACCTGAAGCACAGGTGAAGTTCCAGATCCCTGAGTGTTGGAGTGGTAGTCCCCCTTAACCCCCTTACATACCCAGATGGCCTGCTTGCTACAGTGGCCTTCAATTTTTTGCTTTAAACCTTAGTTCCACTCAAACATTACATGGTACATCACAAAAACACAGAATTTGGAGTTGAGCCTCAAATCCCTTGCACATATGAGAGAACATTTTCCCTGGTGGGTAGCAGAGGCTAGTTTTCCAAGAGCCCCCACTAGCTGTCACACTCCCTAGTTTTAACTTCTATTGTTGCTTGAATTTTTTATTTTTATTTTTATTTTTGAGACGAGGTCTTGCTCTGTAGCCCAGGCTGGTCCTGAACTCACTTGTGTAGCCCAGGCTGGCCTTGGACTCAGAACAATCCACCAGCCTTGGCCTCCTAAGTGTGGGGATTACAGGAATGTGTCACCATGCCCAGCTTTTTGTGGTGCTGGGGAATCAAACTCGGGGCCTTGCACTTGGCCAGGCAAGTACATTAACCACTGTGCCAGTCATCCAGCCCAGTGCTTGGAATTCTTGATGTGCAGATGTTATTTCTTCACAGTCCCACAAGGTAAATGTGATGGGGACAACACACAAGCATAGAGCAGGAAGTACACTGCTCTCACAGTGGTCATGGCAGAACCAGTCTTCATATCCAGACAGGTTCCAGACCTGCTAAGTTACAACAATAAGAATACGCCATGTATCTGTCCTTTGAAATACACTTTTGTCAGCTTTTCCCCAAGTCATAGGGACCAGACTCATAAAATGCTGTTTACCCTTCTGGCCTTTGTTCCCCAAGTCCCCAGGGAGGCCAAGGAATCAGAAATGGAGCCTGTCAACAATTGAGTCCATGGAGGTGGAGCCAGGTAGCCCCTGAGTTATAATTAAAGGGAAAAAAGTTTCTTAAAACCGGAAGTCAGGACACCTTCTTGGTAGACTCTATGCGCACCTTCAGGGCTATATCTTACTGTGTGTTCTTAGTGTCTGACCTTTTGGGATCAGCCTGGGCACAGACATCAGCACTACTGCTTACTACTTGGGCAGTATCCTGGTAAACGAGCCGTCCCTGAGCTGTGGTCTCATTGAGACAAGTTCGGTACCCACCTCACAGAGTTGTTTTTAGGAACTAAGGACAGAGCAGATGATTCTCAAATGGAGGTACATCCTGGTAAGCCCATCGTAAATTAAGAGAGCGTTTCATACACCTGCCCAGTATTACAGCAGAGCAACACAGGGTACTCGGTTGTTACCCTTACGATCGCAGGGCTGGCTTGGAATTCTAGGTCCCTGCTGTTGTCTAACATTGGGAGAGAGTATCATAATGCACATCAGTAGCAATTCAAAGATGTTTTCAGCCAGGTCTGGTGGCACGGGCCTCTGGGGAGGCTGAGGCATGAAGATTGCAAGTTTGATCCCACTCTGGGCAAATTCAATGAATTAGACCATGTCTCAAAAGAGCTGGGGATATAGCTCACTGTGAAGGTGTTAGGCTCAATCCCCAGTAGCACACACAGATTTTTATTGAGTGCAGGTCACTTTTATATCATCATGAAGTAAAAAATAATAAACTGCAAAGCAGGTTCTCAACTACGTAGACCAGGCTGGCCTTGAACACATAGCAGTCCTGCCTCAGCCTCCCAAGTGCTAGGATTATAGGCGTGATCCACCCTAGCTGGCTTATGTGGTGGGGAGTCAAATCTGCCCTGTGCTTGCTAGGCAGGCACTTGAACTGCTGAGCTCTACCCCTAGCCCATGAAGTCAAAAATTCTTAAGCCAGGCCCAGCAGTTCAGTCTTATAATTCCAGCAGTCTAGGAGTCTGAAGCAAGGAGAATGCAAGTATAAGCCCAGCCTTGCCAACTTTAAAAAAAGCTATTTATTTTTTTAAAAATTAAAAATGAGGGGCTAAAGGAATAGCATAGTGGTTAGAGCAATTGCCTAGCAAGCACAAGGCCTTCAGTTTTATTCCCCAGCACCACATAAACCAGATGTAATGATATTACCATGCTTGTAATCCCAGCACTTGGGAGGCAGAAGCAGGAGGATTGCTGTGAATTCAAGACCAGCCTGGGCAACCGAGCAACCCTCTCAAAAATAAAAAGAAAAGTAAGTTAAATAAATAGAAATGAGCTAGAGATGTAGCTCTGGGTGTAGCCCCACGGCTTGATTCCCGGGACCATACATGCATACACAAGCACACATAACCCTGTCACTACTTAAATTTATAGCTTTGACATGCTTATTATAATTCCTAGTATACTAAAGTAAATGTGAAGCAGGCACGGTGGCACACCACTACAGTGCCAGCGGCTTAGGAGCCTGAGGCAAGAGACATGCTGAAGCCCCAGAGCCGGAGGCCAGCTGGGACAGCGTAGCAGGACCCGGC